>JAQFZJ010000177.1:0-51036 GCA_034695645.1 Folsomia fimetaria | reverse complement strand
CCTAACACACAAATGGAGAAAGTGTTACGGATGGGAATAAGGGTATTTTTATGCTCTGTTAGTATTTACATGTTTAGAAAAGAACTTGATACGGATGGAATATCCCATGAGAGCGTTTAGTACTTGAAATTTTATGGGATGAAGGATGATCATGAGTCCGGAATGCATGCTCAAGGCCAGATGGGCAACATTTAATGGGAGCAAACTCAGCAAATGCTCCGTTTGGGTAACTTATGTAGATGAATGTTTGTGCTTTACATATTGTGTACACATACACATACACACACCGTGAGTGAAATGATTAAGATTAAGAAGAAGATTCTGTCTTACGTACTTCCATACGGAAAGAATTTAGCATAGATCTCTTTGAAAGTGTCTTCTTGGACGATTCCTCCTGGACACTCCTGAAAAATTATTTTAAAAAACATTAATTTAAAAGGTTGTATTGCAATCAATTACGTAAACAACATACACGGGGGGTGGTATTTAACTAATGCATTCAATATTCATCTCAGTAATTCTTTCTTAATAAGTAATAATAATAATAGGTCGTCGTCTCCGCTCGGGAAAGTTTGCAAAGCACCCACTCGCAGTCTATGATGGTCATGCATCGCATATACAGTACAGTAGATACTCCACTTATTACTGGGATCATCTCCACATATAACTAACATACATTGAACTGAACAACTCGGGCAAAGTAAATTTAGTGTCTTTGTGCATCAAATAATCTTGTTTGACTTAGCCTCAGTTTGCCAAATAGATGAAAACAAACCAAGGGTGTTGCCAATACTTTACCTATATACGTATATCGTGTGCTTCATTCATGTGTGTGTGATGGCGTATTATGTCTCCTGCGTTTCTAGGTATCAGCAAACCAAAGTCTTTCAAATATATGGATAGATGCAATACAGAAATTGGGAAATATTTGGAATGTCTTCTACACTTAATCCTTTCTTTTCATCCTCTCAATGTCAACACATCCCCCGCATTAACAGAAAAGAGTAAGGACAAAGATGTGTATGCATATGACTGACTATCTTGCCGTCAATAAATAAGAAAGAAAAGGAAGGAAATTCAATCCAAGTGTGTAACACCGACCGAACGATATCAGAGACCACGCATCACATCATATTAAGAAATCCATCACACTTACAGAAATCAAAGAGACACAACAGACAACAATTTACTCTTTCAGTTGTTAATGGAACATTTAAGCAATGCGATGCGAATGACACATGTGACGATAAAGTGCTTTGGAATATAATGCCTTGCTTTTGCTTTCTCTTTAAAGAAACAAAGCATGTATGCAGGATTAAGTGGATAGCATGTGTCATTTAATAAGAAAAAGTGGAATGAATGCAGAGATTCATGAGACGAGAAGAAATGTATAAAGAGTTGTTTT
Organism: Folsomia fimetaria; assembly: GCA_034695645.1. Classification (NCBI taxonomy): domain Eukaryota; kingdom Metazoa; phylum Arthropoda; class Collembola; order Entomobryomorpha; family Isotomidae; genus Folsomia; species Folsomia fimetaria. The sequence continues at coordinate 49,631 of JAQFZJ010000177.1, read as the reverse complement.
TAACCTGCTTGAATCCTCTGTAGAGAAATCGGATTTCACTTTTGCTGAATTTGGTCTTCTCGCAGAGCTCTTCTACAAAGAAAAGTTTAATTTCCATTCTTCTTGCAAGAAATAGTGGGATAACCATTACCTAGAAAGGGTCTGTAGGTGGACGGATGCGCACCGAACTCTGGGTCATCCATAAGCCCGGAAACTCCCCCTTCCATCCTATAAAAGTGTGACACAATAAGTACAATACAGATAACGTATGCGTTTTTCTGTGACTGGTACATGAGATGAGAGAACAATCTTGTTATAAGAATTGAATGAAAATTTATTTATCCTTTTTTTTGCTATTTCTTTCAGAAATTGGGGCAAAATATGTCAAATAGGAATCAATAAATAAGTCATAATTCGATACCCTTTTTATCAAATTTTGGAAGATTGTGTGCCTTATTGGATTGTTAACATTTTATTGTCATACATGCAACTTACCTTTCGCCGCTGCTTAAACTTGTAGTTTCTGACATTGCATCCATTGTGAGTCTCAGAAAAGAATCAACTTTCTCCGAAACTTGGAAGTATTGCAAGTGTCACTCAACCAGAATGGAAATGAGAGAGAGAGAAAGCAGCTCTTCTTCTTCTTGCTTTGTTTCTGCTGCGATTCTTTCTTAGTTCACTGGTTCTTGTTCATTAATTCCTTTTGCTTGCTTGGTGGTTGGTTTGGTTGGTTGGTAAATCAATAACTGATTTGTATGCGACTTACAATGTTTCAATGAATCTCATTATGACTCCTCTGATAACTCTTGGGAGTCTCATTTTCATATAAACTTCCAATCTCTAGCCTGCATGCTGAGATTTCTGCAAGCGATGAAGGAAGGGAGTTGAGAGTGAGTCAAGTTGCTGATTTTGACGAGTTTTGAGTTATCTCTCTTCTGCACAGTGATTATTAAAGATGTGCCATGAATTGAAACCACTTCGGATGTGGTGAACGAAACTATGGCGAAAATTCAACTAGATATAAATGCAGCGGAACAGGGAAGGTATCAGAAATGAGTTTTAATAAAATCTGCATGAAAATAGAGATCCACCACCACCACCACCACCACTACAATTTGCAGACAGGAGAGGATTACGAAGGATGAAGTGAAAGTGTGGAACAAAAGACAACGGCTCACTTTTCTTCAACGAATAATGAAATGATCAAACTACTGTCTTGGAGAACTACTACGAAACGTTATTAATTAATAGGGACGACAGAATTGAACCACAAATATTGGTCTCAATTAATATGGATTTAAAAAATCATCCATGCTTTCAAAATTGTAAGATTTAGGATAACTTTCACTGGACAGATATCTATGTGGCTGAGACTGAGACACCTGTAAATATCGTTTAATTCTAATACTGGGTCCTGGTGGTGGGCAATGATATAATGACAATTATCATTCAATGATAGCACTCAAAGATTGGACGCCTGAGAAAGAGCAGGTATGTATTATAAAAATAAGGAGAGAGAGAGAGAGATAGAGAGAACAAAAGATGTACACGCTATAAGGGTAGTAATATTACAATAAGAAGAAAGTAAGTATGTGTGTTGGTGGTTTGGTTTGGCAAGTTTGTTTGCATCAGCCGAATACAGTGTGTGTGGTTGGTGTGATTGAAATACCGTGTGTGTCTGGAGCGAACGAAGAAAGGGAAGCGTTCTCGTCGCTCGAGAGACGGAGACTGGCTGTAGATGAGCGTTTTGTCTGATTTGTGTAGAGAGTTAAACTGGGGAGTCATATATACTCTTGCACGTACAACGTTCATGAATTTTGCCTGGTTGGTTGGTTGGGGGCACACGGGTTGGATGGTTCTTATGGTGGCAGTATACAGAGTAGTATTATAAGTGTGGGTTCTTCCCACACCATAAGCAGCCACACTGACGACTGATTCTTATACAGCACACCACTTATTGATCAGAGAAGCAGAGAGAAAGTTTTTCAGGAGCGGAGGAGAGCTCTCTCCCTCACTCTCACTACGCTTGGTTTATCGATTGAATGAAAGTACAAGTTGGAAGGAATTGAGAGGGAAGTGAGTGAGTGAGTGTATGTATGTATATAAGTATGTACCTATGTATGTACGTAAGGAAAAGAGAGGTAAAGAGAGAGAAAGAGGAGAGAAAGGAGAAAGCAATAATGAGAGGATGGGCTTCTTCTCATCCCACAAGACCAGGCCAGACTAGCATCAGACCAGGCAAGACCACCACAGAAGACTTGTTTCATATCGCTGACTCACTGAAACAGCCCCACATGGATGCTTTCTCCACACACAAGAAACTTTCTTCCTCCGGCATTATTATTAACTCTATTAACTGCACGCACAACTCAATATAATAAAACTTTTCTCAATTGCTTACAAATAAGCCTTCTGCAGGTGACTTTCTCATCCAATCGTCACCATTCAACACTAGAAGTTTGATCGGATCAACCAACTTTTAAAAAGTACTTACAACAACTTCTACTTTCATGAGTGCATGCGATAGATAAATTTTCTCAATTTCTATACAAATTCCTAAACAATTTCCTAAAACCTGTATAGATTGAAATCTGCACGCATTTTTTCAATAATCAAAAAAGCCAACTTAACATCTTTGGGCACGTATTCGGCTCAGATTTTGTAAATGTGTTATAGATAAATTTACTGTGCCATAAACAGTCTCAAATACATATACAAGCTTTACAAGAGAGAACGTGGACATGGTGCGCAATGAAATGAAAATCGCTTATTCCACACAATTGCACTCTATATTTCACATTTCGATGTTCACGTATCTATCTGGATTTAGCTGGAGTAGTATGTATAGTCCAACTACATTTGGCGTCACCTCACGTCACGTCATCCCCAAGTTTCCTATTCATATGAACAAATGAAAGGAAATCAAAACAGGAAAACGTGCAATGCTCAGTTGGCAGATTCTGTAGACGAGCGAATGCTTGCTTTCACCATTCTGAATTCACTTCTTCTTCGTCTGCTCATTGCTTCCTTGTTGGCGTGGTGTGGGTTCGTGACATTTAGCGGAGTTTATATTATTGATGGACCGAGACTATCTATATACATATTACAACTATTCTGTATTGACCTACACAGTTATCAGCGCAAAAGTCATGTAGTCAAAGTTATGGCTAAATTGGTTACTAATTTTCCCGTGTTTTGATTTGAATAATCAATTTCCCTTGGCCTAGATTGCTTTCGCTTTCTTGTAGAACCAAGAAGTCATGCAATCTTCATAGTCATCTCCATAAGTGTTGTGTGCCCTAATCCAATTAAGATTCTCCATCCATTCCACCCTTCTCTAAATCAGGAAATCACTTGGCAAAGCAATCTCTCTGAAATCATTCTATGTAGATATATAGCCTATTTATAATCCATCTCTTTTCTTTACTTCCACCCACCCATCCATCTACCCACCCATCACCATTCATTTCATCCTAGCATGGCCAAGCACATTAATAATCATTAATAAATCGGCATGTGTACCCTTATATAATTTAGCCAATTCCTCTTCCTGCAATTAATTTCGACTCATAAAAACATGCATGAGTTTCAAAATTGGAGAAAGCAACACGGAAAGTTATGTTTATGTTATGCATGGAAATTTGAGAACGTATTGCGTACTGCTTTATTAGCATGGGCCTATCATTATAAAAAAATCATAAAACTGGTATTCATGTTCTTTCTTATTGTATGTCATTTTAAAACATCCTGACGTCAACCAACCGTCAAGCACATACTTAATTCAGTCGAAAATCAAGGAAATGTAAAGGTTAAGGTCGAGTCGCGATAAATGGGATGGAAAAGAATGGTTAGCTCAAACGCCCTTCTTCTTCTTCGTCTGGTTCTTGTAGACAAAAAAGAAAAGCAAAGCAAGCTTATACCCTGATGAACGTACATCATGCCACACTTAATGTTTCGGGAGGGTCTCGCTCGGGAATGGAATTTGAGTAGGTCACAAAAAAAGGAAACATAAAAAAATATCGTGGGCAAACTTATTACCCGGAGAGTGAGTGGATTAGTTTGTGTATATGTATATGTATAATGTATGCGTACTTATATATTTGGATAGAGCGAGTGTTACATGTTATTGCGAATAGTATGTATTGCTGCGAAACACCCCTTCCTTATTTTTTGCTTCGTGGTTGGTAAGCCAAGCTTATTCGGTGAATTCATTATTATTACCGAAACTAGCTGCCCAACCCAAACTCTCATGAATACTACTTACTTTTAGATATCAGAGATCCACTGACTATGTATGTTATGCTAGCCTGCCGAGAAACCAAAATCTCAACCAATACTAAGGACTACCACCATCAAATAGACAGACAAAGAGACCCATGCTAATTTCCGCAAAAGCCTTTCACTCAAATTTTTCTCCACTTTCTCCTATCCTAAACTGCACACTTTGGCTAATATGAGATGAGTCAAGTTATAGCTTTCCTGACCTTTTTGAGTGAAACAGGCACGCAGTGCGGATAGTGAGAGTTCTGTAAAAGGTTGTGAGTTAGTAGAGAATGGAGTTAAGAAATATATGACACAAGATATTGGATTGAAGGGCAAGGATACCTGCGAAAAATGATCCGTCCATTAAATATATTGGTATATGATTTTAAAGATGCTATTTTTAAACACCCGTTCAGCACAGATCACACGCACAACTAAATCAAAATCGAAGCTTAAATGATTTGACTTCTTTCCACCCTCTCATTTTCTTGTTTCTGTATAAGTATTTACGGTATATGAGGACTTATTTTTCGAAACTGTAACAGTTTATTAATTGTTCCTATAAAATCGAAGCAAAACGATTAAATGCAGTTAGATATATTGTATAACAAAGAAAATTAGATCAAGTAGAAATTTTATTTCGCGTATGATTTTAACGTGTATTTCACAATTTTACTGTTTATCCAACAAACAATATAATTAATATACTTTGACAACAGCAAATTTGTTATTCAAATCCAAACCGTAAACTGGATGGTACAATTTACCAAAATATTTTATAGACGTTTCCAAAACACGTTTCAATTTCAATCACATTCTACCAATTATGTATGTATATTATTATGCCGTATTTGATTCAACACAACCAAAAATGTAATATTCAATTTGGTTTGAACTGGGATACATTTCAAAAAATCCAAGTTCCACTAAATTCCTCTAATACGTATAAAGCTAACAAACACAACAAACCTTGAAAACATAATAAATTATTACAACACGTAACAATGTGACATCGTGATACATGGGTGATTTCAATTATAGTTTCTATTTCCAATGATTTAGGTACTTTAGTACTCAACTTGAATTAAGATCAGTCAGGATAAGTTATATTTATATTTACCCAGTAGTGCATATTATGTCTCCATATTTTATGTACACTTTTGGCATTCTTGAATAAAGTATTCATTTCATACGAATAATAGATACATACTTCCATGAATCCATCAAAGTCTAATTGATGTGCAACAAAAACAAAAACAAATAAATTGTAATAGTATAACGCCATAGCACGTGTATAGAATACAACACCAAGTTTGGTAAGCTGGAAAACTTTGATATAAATCCATCTGTACCAGACGAGATTGTTGGAACATTATTGGTGTTTTAAAGCAGTTCAAATTAGATTTTGCTTGCAATTGAATTCTAAGGCACAACTTCCTTTCACCAATGTCCCACTTGTCGACTTTAACTTAACAGATAGTAAAAACTGTCTCTCCAATAGCTAGCTTTTAATTTCATGTACAAATGGACTCGACACGAGTCCCACCAAATGACCATTTAAACATAGCCTATGTTATAAAGCCACATTTTCAATTTCCAAAGAACAAATCAATTTTACGAAATTAGTATGAAAGTTTGACGTTTGACAATATGATCTAATCAGAGTAAATTACTGTTAAGTATTACAAAATTTATGAGACGAGCAGCAATTTCCATCCATTCGTTCACTCGGCTAAAATAGCTTTGCATTCCTTTAAATAGTGCCCAGGTTCGTTGCAACTGGAAGAGTAACATATAATATACAGTTTCACATAACTACATGTTAATGATGATCGTAATCTTTGTGGGGTTAAGCCTTACCGATAGCAAAGGGTAGCTGCGGCACCCTCATTTGATGGACAGTTCCTAGAGATATGATCAGAAGCTTGGCAAATATAGCATTTCTTTCCATCGCCATCCGGATTTGTACAATCAGTGCTGATATGGCCGAGCTTACCACAAGCATAACACTACACCAAATTATAGTTTAAAGTATTAGAAAGTAATGCAGTAATAGGACAGAAAATCTAATATATACCTTCCGATCGTCTTTGTTACAATTCTTGCTCAAATGGCCATGTTCTCCACAAGAATAGCAGGTGAGATTAGACGAGTTCCTGTTTTCTGGACATTCTCTAGCTATGTGTCCAGGCTTTCGGCAAGTATAGCATGCAGCTAAAGACATAATTTCAATATTAATTTAAATTATCTACAATCACATCCGGAATTTCCACTGGAATGCTTCCAGTCATAAAAAATTGTTACATACGCTCAGCACTAGCCTCACTGCTACAATCCCTGTGTAGTATAAAAGGGAGCGTGTATTATCAGACATTAAAATTGTTAGTATTCTTTTGCCAAACCTTGCAATGTGACCTAAAAGTGAATCAAGAACCAATTTAACAATCACAAAATTACAACAACATGTTTAATTCGCTCAATTTGAAATCTTACCAACGCCATCGCATCTGTAACACCGGTCTATTGACAATATCAACAAATTTTAATTAAGTATTTTCAATTGACTATAAGCAGGTATTGTTTACAAACCATTTTCGCTGCACTCTCGAGCAAAATGGCCGTACCTGATGGTTAATTCAATTATAAATTCCAAGTTTTCTTTGCTTTGACCTTCATTCTTATTTACCTGTTACACTTGAAACATTTGTCTGCAAATTTTAAAAAACATATCCGGTTCAAAAACTTCACATTAATTAGCAAATTATAATTGCATCTATTATTGAGTTACCATTTCTACCTCGACCCCCACCACCTCGACCTCCACGACCACCACCTTCATACGAGGAATTATTTTCCGAACATTCTCTCGCAAAATGGCCAATACGATTGCTGTCGTAAATAAGAAAAGATTTCCAATTCATACTTATTTTCATCAAACTAATGACCCCATAGCTATACTCACCATTTGTAGCAGACACTCATTGTAATGGCTTCCCTTTCCCTTCAACACACTTTTTGTAAAATCGCAGACTATCAGCCTCAACCTGTAAGACAAAATGAAATGATAACAAATTAAATCCACCCATCTCAGGTACCTACAGAATCATAACAAACCGGGTGCATATGGCCGATACTACCCACTACTACATATATATATACTGCCATCAGCCATGACCAAACTTTGGTGACCAAAGTAGTAATTCAAGGGTCTTAAATTAAGATGATCATCTAATCTATTAATAATTAGAAGCCCTTAAGTTATCTTACCTTTTCCTACAGGCGACCCCAACGGTCCTCTGACCCTCAAATAATTCCCCTGGTAAATTTGATGTTCACTCTTGTTCGGTGAAAGCGATGAGCTTACTGCTATTTATATGGGAGTCCGTTTTTATACTTCGCAGCAACAAGGCTAGGTGGTGATGATGGTGATGGTGGTTTATTTCTCTCATTTGTTGGACAATTCACAGATTCAAACAGTTTTCAACAGATCCATTTTGGCCAGATTGTGCCAATGTGGCGAGGTATGAACAATCCTTGCCAAAGAAACCTCTCCATCGGCGGCTCATGTACTGCCAAATACAAAATCTTGAACATATGAGAAATTCGCACATTTTGGAGATCACAGTGCCACAGGGATTTGATCACTTTTTAAGAAAATGGCAAGGGTTCGGAAAAGTCAGCTGGTAATTACTTTTTTGTTTTTTGTTGTTTTTAAGTTGAAATTGATTGATATACATCCATAATTGACGCGACGCAAGGTTTTAATGTAATTCACAAATTCAGGTAGGTGTCCGTAAACTTTACGACCTTTTATGGTGTAAAAGTCAAAAGTCATACTGGTTGATGTACATATATTATTTATTATTATTACGAATATTATTGTTATTGTTAGTTATAAAAACGGTTGTGTTAGTTGAGGCTAACGGGGAGTGTGGTTTTAATAATGCTATAATTTTTGCATTTACAGAATGATCACAAAAGGATGAATCTAATTGAAAGTGAAAGTGAAACAGAGAAATCACCGGCGGAGCCATGTTACAAATGGTGAGTTTATGACTGGATTGCTGCAACAACTCAAATTACAGTAAAATGGATATTGTTGTATATTTAATTTACTTATTGTACGCAGCCTGCGTCCCGGACATTTTGGAGATAATTGCAAATTTATTGAGATACCAAATTTGAACACCTGCTCTCTGACGGATATTGTAATTCGGACAACGCGAATCACTCTACAAGGATCGGCTTGTGTCCTCTTTATGATGTTGTACCAATTAATGAAGTATGAGAAAATCTCGTCATTATTGGTATTGGAATGCTGCTGGTCGTCTGCAATAATTGGACAGCTAATATTCCAGTTCCAGTCTAAACCAACAAGTTGGGAGCTTATCAAGGAAAATGGGATAACACAAATCGTTAATAAGATTGCAGGGAATGAACATTTCCGAGTTACAATGTTTTATGTGTTTTCTGCATTTTTCTTTGCACCCGTGTGGCGCACTCTTACCCAGACTATATGTTCTGATACTCTTCATGCTACTTCGAACGTATTTTTGTTTGCACATTTACTCACGAACGATTATGGGATCCCTGGATTTCTAGTGTCAAGAACAATTTCAATTAATGCAGCTATCATGGCTGCCATTTGTTTGTCGTCGCGGCTACCTACTAACCAGCATTCTATCGCCTTGATTACTCTTGCGGTTCAATCTTTTGTCCTATTCCCAATTTTTTCCAGTATAATTTGGGAATCCTCGTTGTGGATGTCCGCTGTTGTCCTTGGGGTCTCCTTTATCTGCTTTCTAGATTCTGTTCAAGCGTTCATTGTTTACGTTGGGTCAGTCGCGTTCATCATGCTAGTTCTTCCTTTACTATTCGCTGCTTCACAACAATTCAAGTACAATTTGATTGGTCCATGGGACGAAGCGGTCGTGAAGAAAGATAATTATTCAAATGTTAAGTAAGTTTAGCTTAATATGACCGTCATTTGTGTTATGTATTGATGTGACTATGAATGAGCTCACAAAGATTTACAAATACCTCATTTTGATCTCAGGTGAATATTAATAGTCATTAAAAACATATATTTCCTATATATCAATTACAAGTCCAACTTAACCATGTGTAAATTAGACTGTAAAATAACAATTCCAGAGTAGTATAATATGTAACTTTTTTATGACTTTGTATGCATAATGTAACATAATGTGACAGATTGTTGTACACATGTAATAAAATGCTTATGAAAATCAATAAAATCTGTTACACCTACATCAAATTCGCCCTTAAAATTAACATTGCATGCTTTTAAAATTCCATTTATAGCATAAAATGCCAAACTCCTATAATGGCATATAAAATGCATAATGCAAAAAAGGACTTTTCTGATTTTAGTGCATACATTGAATGAAAGTTGTTTAAATTAAAAATGTGCCTGAAGGGATATAAGGATGAGTCATCACGTTAGAGATTGCATTTACGAACCAATGAGAATTCTGAGAAATGACGAATTCCCATGACGTCGTCCACCCGTGGTTCTATAACCTAAACAGTATACAGATCGGACCCTTCACCAACTATTTCAAAAAACATAGTATATTTTTTGCAAGGATTTCATTAGTTCTACAAGCATACCTTAATTCGGGGAGGAAAATGATATATTTATTCAAGACTTATATGGATAACCCCCTTTACAATTGTGATGGTGGTGGTGATCCCATACTCATTATTAACCAACCAACACAGGAGTAGAATATATAATAGGAACAAATACTACTACTTGGAGTACTCGTGGGTACTGATTTATTAAGGGATGTGTACAAGTCCCTAGGTGAAGGTGTCCTCGTGGATTCATCAAAAATCGGGAGCCCTTCAATCCCTTATCAAACACTCTTTACTTCTTGCAATTCTGTCCATTAAATTATTTAATATTTCAATCGGAATGTTGTAAAAAGTCGATATAGCAAGGTTTGTGTATAGTATGATAAGAAGGTATCTTTGCTTTAAAATAGAAGATAAATAGGAATCATAGAGATTAAAACGTCGCTGGACATTGGGCTATAAGCACCGGCGTTTATTTCCGCATTGTACTGCCCAGGCAAAGGGAATTTAAAAAAGTGCTGCCTGTGAGGTTGCAAATATATTAATTTAATTTAGGACAATTAGTTTGATTTCGAAATTTGTGAGTGCATTGGATTTAACCCTGCGCGGATGGAGTTTAATAAGGGTGCATGGACCACTTGAGGTGTGGACATCGTAGGAGTGTGGAGGGAGGATTTGTCGATTTATGAAGGGAGAGAGTGAGTAAGTCATGCTTAATCAAATATTTAATCAAATCTGTAATTCATATTGATATCATTTGCAGTTTACTTTACATTAATTTAATTATCTTATCCAACAAGGCAAAAAAATTCACTTCCTTAAATAATGCATATTATTACACAGGTAGTCAAGTCAGGACAGAAGAAAGCTAGTCGTCCATTTATCACTGATGCCTAGTAGACAATCAAATCAATGCAAATCTCGCAAGACAGATTAGATTTATGGGTACCATTTTAACTACATATGGAAGGGGATAAACTATGCAGAAACAGAAACACACTGGAAATGTTGGTCACTATTCTATCGCAGTGATTAATGGACATTTACATACTTCAGTAGTTGGAATTGGATTGAATACGGCTGGGATGACGGCAACCCTTATTGCGTATCCCTGCTGCCGCTACTAGTCTACATTGATTTGGATTTAAGACTTTCGGTTGCTGCAGATCAGATTAGAGGTATAATGATTTATTCCGAACATCCTGGATCTGGATCGCTTTGGGTAGTCTCGCTTCGACCTGTTTGATTCCGCAGCGGCTACAAAGATTTTCGCATTGATTCCTTCATTTGTATTAAATATGGCGTTCAGACGCTCTCGAGTTTGCAATTTAAGCCCGGCACAGCTTGCTGGCTCATTAGCTGAAACCCCTCGCAAAGTAAGTTGTATTTATTCAGTAATATAATATAATAAATAAAAAAGTGTGGTCATTTAAATTTTTTTAATTGCAGGTGAAAATCATTGACTGCAGATCTTTCCTAGAGTATAATGATAACCATGTGGTTGGAGCTGTCAATATTTGCTGCTCCAAGTTGATAAAACGTCGCCTTCAACAAGAAAAGGTGCTTATAATTAATGTAAAATGTAATTATTTATCAAAGTTACTCTACACAATGTCTGGATCTATCTGCAATTACAGCTTTCCCTTAAAGATCTGCTTGTGCATTGTCGGATAGACATAGATGAACAATCTGACATTGTTGTTTATGACCAAAGATCCCCTTCCATTGAAGATGTTTCTCCAGATAGCTTCATATTTGTGCTGGTTAAGAAACTAATTATCGTTTTTGAAAAAGTTCATCTGCTGTCTGGTAATAAAATTTCCTGTACTTTGCAATTGAATGGACATACCGTGGAATAAGTACTCACATTATGTTGACTTTATATTTCAGGAGGATTTGTTGGTTTCCAATCATTGTATCCAGAGTTTACCGAAAATAAAATTTGGAAATATCCTGGTCTCACCGCTCTCTCACAGCCTTGCTTACCCATCAACCACTCTGGTCCCACACGGATTCTCCCATTCCTTTATCTTGGTTCAGAGGAAGATTCAAATAATAAAGAACTGCTTCAGGTATTGTTTTTTAAATAAATCAAAATAATGAATAACACTAGTAATTGCATGTATAAAACTTATTGTCAATTATTTACAGAGTCATAATATCACGTATGAATTAAATGTAAGCAACAAGTGCCCCAAACCAGAATTTATCTCAGACGGGCACTTTATGCGAATCCCAGTGAATGATAGTCACAATGAAAAGCTACTGCCTTTCTTTATTGAAGCCTTTCAGTTTATTGGTAAGTGTACACAATACTTCTGTTGACTCTAACTTCTTGTTACATCCTAACTGATTGACGAAATTTGTATTGCCTGTTTTAGATAAAGCACGGCAGTCGAACGAAAGCGTGTTAGTTCATTGCCTGGCTGGAATATCTAGATCTCCAACTGTCGCTATTGCATATGTCATGCGACACTTACAAATGACTTGTGAAGATGCGTACAGATACGTTAAGGCGAAACGGGCCACTATTTCACCCAATTTCAATTTTCTTGGTCAACTATTGGAGTATGAAAAACAATTAGTTCAAGATAATATAATCGAGAAACAACATCAAGTCCCTATCCCAAGCTTTGCTTCTACATCGCAGTCGGTCGATTTTGTGTTGGGACCTCCGCCACCATTAATATCACCACCCCTACCTGTTTCTGTTTCTGTTAAACCTCCAGGAAAACGATTAAATTTATCCCTCCGATTTTCACCTTTTGCGGAACCGCCAACTCTATCTAGTCCAAAAGATGCATCGCCAACAACTGCAATGGCCCGACTTCAGTTTGATAAACCATTAGGAAAAGAAAATCGAAGTGGAGGCGTTAGTACAATCCCTCCTACCACCTTAAACCTTACGGGTTTGTCAAGACCAACGCGTCTTGTGAAAGAACAAAATGTGACATCCATTCAAGAAGAGGAAGTTGGACAGTGGGAATCTATGTCGAAATCTCTATCACATCACTCGGTATCTATTTCAATATCAAAAAGTTTCAAATGTAGAAAGTCTTCGGTAGAACAACAATTGAATGAATCATCGTCATCCTCAAAAGCATGTGGAGGAAGTCAAAGTGCTCGTGCATCGGAATATGACTATGGAAAAAAGTTCAAAGTTCATAAAATTCAAGTGGAGGGATCTGATACAAAAGATGCACCTGCTTCTGAAGACATTATTCAAGAGAATGTTATGTTATGTTCTTCATCATCAATACCTAGTTGCTCTGGTGTGTCTGAAACTTCTGGAAATGTTCTGAGTCTTAGTCCTATGGCATGCTATAAACGAGAGTTCTCCAGATCTGACTCCGTAAGTACGAGTGGTGTTGGATCCGAAATATCTGAAAATGAACTGCAAGCTTCGGGGTCGTGGGAAATGTCAGAGTCAGGGAACTTGGCTGATGATGGCGTGTTTTCGGATTCGTCCAGTGGATTTTCAAAACCTCCTCGTCGACAATTACAGGTATATAACACTCAGCCAATTTATTTCTTCAAATTCAAAGTAATTAATGCGAAGCTATATGTATATATATATTATTAATATCGTGATTCTCGATAGCTGTGGTCATCCGACAGTGGACATTGGTCATCTGTTGATGATGGAATGTCGTGCTCCTTGTCACAAGTCTTGGATCTTCCACCAAGTTCGTCCGAAATTGAAACCATGAAGTCCCCTGAGAAGCGGAAATGTCCTAGTACGCTTTTTACAAATTCTTCGCATAATATGTCGTCACATGAAAAAAGGAAAAGCTACGCAGGGGATAGTTCCATCTCCCCAGAGTGGACAACTGGTGGTTTGCGACGCCCAAAAAGGTGGAGTATTTCTGAAGATATTCCAAATTCTGACGCTGGAACATCTTCTAATATAGGTCCGGTGATTCACATATCTCAACACTAATTATAAGCCTCTCTATCTGTAAAGGATGGTTGGGTCTGAGTAGTAGTACAAGTGGAATTTGGGATAATTCTCAAAGCATATCGCTTTTTTGAACCTCTGAACAAACCTTATCAGAAAGTAGTTGTACGTACAATATACAATCATTGATGTCGTGTGCATTTTAATTACGGTGCTCGTGTCGATTCTGGTCTCATTATATATAAACAATAAGTTGTAGTAAATATTCCAATGTTTCCTTGTATTTTTTAATGCTTACAATCTTGATTGAGTATGAGGAAAAAGTGAAGGTAACCCTAAATGTTTCTTACATCACAATTCTTTAGTTTTTTTGTGACATATTGTGAGGTTAATTTATTTGGTTCATTGGCATTATATTTAAATTGAATTTTAACCCCTCGTCCTTGTATTTCTAAACAGGTGAAGAAGCTGAAAAGGACAACGTTGGCGTTGTTGGTCTTGAAGAAAATTGTATCGACAAAGAGGAAGATACAACAGCAAATCCTGGTCATCTCAATTTCGATAATCACTGGTTTAATCTTTTATCTGGGAGTGAGCTAACATGTTGTGAACGACAAGGGGAGGGACTTCTTTATCGAGTCCATAGCTGTCCTGGATTTCTGGATTCACGAGACTGGCTGCATTTGCAGCAAAATGTACCTGATAGTCCACCCGACCACGAGCCGATCTCGGACTCAGTCCTTCTGAAGATGAGAAGTTGTTGCCACCGTAGCCGGCATGAACGGTCTTTTGAGCATGCAGCAATGGCCCAGCATCCATGGAATAAGAATAGATTCTCGTTTGGTCATGTTGACTATGATGAACTTTTAAGCAAGCTTCACAACGTTCAAGCCAAGGCGGAGTCGAGTCACAGCAGCTCATCAACTTTAGCCTCTAGCTCTTTCTCCATAGTTGTACAATAGTGATAGGATATCTTGTCAAAAAGAAAATCTTAAAAAATCGGAATACCTCAGACGTTGTTTTACATTAATAAGAGAGAAGAATGAGAATAATGTACTCGAGTATTATTACATGATGGAAACCCTTACGTTTGGATGGATGAGCAATGAACATTTTCTCAAGACAGTCATCAGCCAGAATTAAATACAAACTACAACGAGATAACGAAACCAAAGAAATTCAAATCAATCAGTTATCAAATGTTTTGGAGTATCAGTAACAAACCTCCTATTTGTTAAAAATTTAGTTAAAAATTGCCAAAACTATGTAATGCATTTTAATTCTTGGCATGCATTATTTTAATTTAGGTTAGTTTTTATTTTATTTCTTCAGAGTTTAATTTATAGTTATAACACTTTGCTTATTTGTTATCAATTGAAGATATAGCACATATATTGTTGATGGAACGATTTTATTTGTCTTATACTTTAAATAGGGATATATATGTAAGCATTGTAAGAAAAAATGGCAACCCTCTTAATTTCATTTAATTTAATTTAGTTGGAAGAAGAAATGTTGAATTTTGAATTGACTCGTGTTCAGTCACTTTTTTTGAGTTTTGCTTTTAATTGGATTGAAGATACTTGTTCTCAGTAAAGGTATTTTTGTGCTGCGATATTTATTTAAGTTTATATTATAATTTTATTTGACTAATTAATTTCATTGACAAGCGGATTATATATATTATCCGTGATGGTGGTGATGTACCCCAAAGTAATTGTGTTGTAATGCCAATTTCATGGAAAAGATCGTATAGATATGTACAAATTCATTGTGGAGTGATGGCTAATCAAGGATAGATAAGGGAGAGGAGAGGGGTTTCCTATTAATGTTGGATATGGGTACAAACAAAAAGTATCGATGTTATTGAAGACACGATAATTATGTAATTAATTAATTTTTGGAGCGTAGTCTAATACGGGGCAAGTTTTACAATTTTTGAACGAGTGCAGGACTAATTATTTCAGCACAGAATGATGATATGGTTTCAAGACAAATGATAATGATGTGAGTGTGTTCAACTAATGTACAACGTGTAATCAAAAATGGTGAACTGAAGTTCAGTACGATTTTATTTAATATAACGAAATTATAGGTATCAAATACCATGCCTCGAAAACCAAATACTAATTTATGTGTACTTTTGTCGTACATTATTATATATTTATGTTTTGATGAATATACTAGTGTGTATATGTAGAACATTTGATGTAAGGTTCCTTTTTAATTTTGTCACACTAACAAAATAATTCATTATATAAGAAATGGTTGTCGTGATTTTTAATTTTTGAGACAACACACAACCCAAAGAAATTAGGATATGGATAAGATAAGTTATTTCGTGAATTTACGGGTTAATATATATATATAAAATAATGCATACTATGTGACATAACTTGACATTGTGACTAGTTCAATATTTCATTTTAATTGATTTGAACTAACTATTGTTGTTATTATTATTATTACACGTACAAGTGTAAGTGGTGCTCGTCTCTATATAGTAAAAATGATCATAATGAAATGATGAACAGAATCAATAAACATTTTTTTCAAAATGTGTAACAAAACTGGTTTATTATCATTATTTTCATAGTAATGAAGGGGAACAAGAAAAGATTTTTTAATACAACACTAAGAAGAAGAACAGAAACCCACTGTAATACGACTCTCAAGGTTACATTATCAGTATTAAAATACAAAGAAAATAACTGGTGATACAAAATCAATCACCACGATGAGATAGTATGTTTTTTTTCTTTCTTAACGCGATTTTGCCATTGTAAGAAGATCTCAACCCTCTGCATTCTGAATCAACGTAATATTATCCCCCTTAAGAAGAAGACGACCTAAAAGAATATTAATGCGCAATTACATAGATTTCAAAATACCTCATATGCACCCATTCCATCCACTTTTTTCTTTTCTTTAACATCACCCAATTGAATACAAACAACTTACCACATCTCCTCCGTGCTCCAGACTTGGTGTTTATTTCATAGGCATCATCTAACACAAGGTTCATATACTCGTCGAAACCGCAAATGACTCCTTCCATCCTCAAACTAACATTTTCGTACAACCACACCACGACACGAGATTTATTTTGCAGGTAACGAAAGATCAGGTTCTACACAAACAATATCAACAATATAATGATACCACATCGCCAATGATAAGTCAATCTTGATGATAACAACCCCATAATAAAAATATAATGATGCGATTTTTTTTTTGCTTACAATGGGCTGGACCATCACCTTCTGGACCTTCTGACCTCCCTTGTTAAACGCCATGTCGACGGAATGCAGAGATGGCTCTGAAAGAAATAATACAAGCACAAAATAATTAATTTAGCATAATTAATTAATTAATTGCAAAATTAAAATTAATAAATATTACTGTCAAAATTAGAGTCGATAGGAACAAGTGCCGACGAAATGCAATGGGCGAGAAGAAGTGACTCGTACTCTAAATTCCCCTCTCAAACGTGCATTACTTCGAAACAATGGATAAATCATGGGGCATCGTGACACGAAAAATAAAAAAGATGCTTTTTTATTAAATTTATGATTTAATATTTATTATTTATTATTCACTTAAAATGGGCAACAAATTATTATTATTTAATTAATTACAATAAACAAAATAATGTTATATACACTTTTCCGTAAATAATTATCCCATCATTTGCGACACACCTCCCACAGTAAGGGCGGAGATTATATTGCTCACTTCATTATAAACTTTGTGCTTGACAGATATTTTGGCGTCTTGGAGGAGTGAATCGCTACAAAGTTTGTTGAATTTCTTGCAAACTTCTTCCTTCATTGGAGACGGATTGGTCAGTTCGGGAACCACGAAGCGAGAAATTGTAGATCTGAAAATGGAATCATTGATTTGAGAGGGATTAATTTCATGAAAGAATGCATTCAGAAAAGGGACTTACAACATAAAATCGAAAACACTTGTCTTAAAGTTTCCTGGACCTGTGTCGTCTCGTGATTTTTGAACGGTGAGGTAGCCACATACAACTTTCTTTATGCAGAGATTTCTCTTCTTTGGTTGAAGATAGTAAAGGGAACCCACGTTTTCAAAGAATTTGCCGAAACTTGGTTCCCCATCAGCACCATCAACGTTCCTGGATACATAAATAGAAAGGGAGGTTAATATGTAAGGGGGAAAATATTATAGTTTTAAAAAGGCCATACTGATCCACAGTTGGGAAAATGGAATCCGGAAGGAGGAGACCAAGCGATCTTCTTCCTGTGCCTGTGGCTGGAGTGTTAGCCCGTAAGAGTTGTAGAATGTTGTTGATCAAAAATGCCCCTACGGACGAATAATTAATTAGTGAATTTCATTTATTGAAATTCTTAATTCTCAATTCTCACCAAGTGCAAGTAAGCTGATAATGGAGACGGGATCAAGGGTTATGGCACCGTAGCCATGCCCATGTCCACCCCCATGTCCATGTCCATAACCACCCCCACCTCTTGTCTCAGGATTGTCCTCTACTCCTCCTTTCAAAAATTAACAATTATTTCAAAATGTTCCCGTTTACATTATAAAAACTGGTTGAATATGTTATACCTAATGTTTTGTCCATGCGTTTCAGCTTGGTATATTCTGCATACTGACTTAATGCGGCTGCTACCAAGCTGACCATAGGAGATTGTTGTTGTATGGTTTCTCCAGATCCTGAATTGAAGAATAAAATTGGCAAAATCAACAAAGTATATTCCATAGTGTTAGTTATATGCGATTTTATATTTCAAAAAAAATGTTAGCAAATGTGTTCTGGGAGGAAAGACCAGAGTAAATGCACCAAAGCATGCAGTTCCATTCTTTCATATACTACTACTTATTATAGACAACCATGCATTTTCTTAATTTATTTGTGGTAAATAAATATATACGGAAGGATGCCATTCATTATGTCGCTGGGTGGTAGCATATCATGGTAACTAAATAGGTAAGCGTCAAGTACGTGGGTATACCTGAAGACAATAAACAGGAAATCAATGCTAAGTCAACGAACCAAGCCAACGTAACAAGTAATAATATAAGGTCTCCTTCTGGTGTATGTATATAGCGTCTCACGCTAATACCCTGGTGAGATGTGTTAAAAAGTTATGTTTGTAACTGCTGTCACTTCGGGTTTATTGTCTTCTCTTTCGAAATGGATCATTATGGTACCAAGCTCTCATCAAATGCACCTGGCGTCTGTGCCCACTTTTAGATCCGGTGCGGCTCTGATTAACCAGCGTCAAAGAGAATAACTCACTGTGCAAATACAGTTAATTCCGATACAATGACGTTCCAAATAATTGTGTGGATTCTATTTATGGCGTTTTATATACGATTCGACTGGTTGGTTTTAAAACCATTCATTCAACTTGATACTTTACAACCTTCTTGAATGGACGGACGGATGGGTTCTTTTTTTTATTTCTCCGAGATTTAATTTGGTCACAACTTTACAGGTTTGATACATTATCTACCTGTCATTTATGCTTGGAGGAATTTAAATGCCGGTGAACTAGGTTGTGTAATCCATTCTTATTCTGACCGACTATATCCAAAACAACCTTATGTAGTCACTGTTTTTCATATAACAATAAATAAGCCTTGAATATTGTTATTTTGTAATCAAATAAACGATTGATGGTGCAAGCAAATAAGATCTGGGGCAAATTCTGGCAATTTAAATGTATTTACTCTGTTTAATTCAATTCGTACCAAACAAATCGTCGGTGACTGACGGATAAGTGTGTCTCGAACGGTGTTCAATTCGCCAAGTTTCATGCTATCAATGCAAGGTTCAAACAATTCTGCTATCAAATATCAAATTTATTTATTTATGTTCTATGAAATTAAAATGCATGACACACTACACTATAATATGTGGTACCTTATGCAGTAATGTTAAACTACCGTGCAAATACTGCCAAAATTATAAATAATAATTAATTAGAAAAATGGACATATTATAACAAGTCAAACGCGTACTTTATTCATACATACTGATCAAACCAAAACCTTTTACTTTTTAAACATTTTGAATCTTCGTCGAAGTTCGGAAGCATCTGCTGCATCAAAGTAATCATCACTGTCAAAAGTTGAATTGTGAGCTCCCAAGTAAGGTGCATTTGATATAATGTTTGTCGCCATTTTGATAATATTTGCAATATTTTCCTGTGCATCTGCACTGAACAAAGTACCGCCTGCCCCTTGTGGTTGTTGTGCACCATTTTGGGGGCTAGGGTTGTGATGTCCTTTCATTCGATAGCGAGTATACAAAATGTAAAAAATGTAAACGCCAAAGGACAGCACTCCCAGCACGGAATAAGGATCCAACATTGCTTCAGGTATTTCTCGAGCCCGTACGGATCCATCATTGGATGATCTCACAAGGTTGGTTGATAAGGCTGGAGTCGAAATATTTTTTTGGTTCTGAGCATTACTAAATTGTTGTTGTGTTAATTGATGGCCATTGATAAGTCCAATACAAATTACGTGTACAATCCAAAATTTAAAAACAATTCGTCTGCGGGAAGCCCAACTCCAAAATGGATATCCTTTAAATTTAAAAATGATTAATTATAATGCACAAAAAGTTAAGCAACAATTAAGGTCTTTACAATGTATTCTGTATAGGTATATCCTGTGTGTGGTACTTACCTTTCATGTTACTTTATATTTCGTTGATTTCTCGTTATTGCAAGTTTCGATCGCTCTCACTGAACGTGTTTTCCTGGATAAGGTCTGAAGAAAACTAAAACAATGAATAATTCAACATGACGTTTTGTAGATGTATAAAACCTCTCGTACTGTGTGATCTGCATACCATTTCTATATATCGTTATCATTTAGTATGTAATTAAACTCCATCATAATGTGCATTCAATCATTAAAGAGAAAATTGCATGCATATAAGTAAGTTCCATCTTTTAACAAACATTCAATTTTTCGGGTTTGACGATGATAACGATGTAATATACGACACCCCAAGCGCAGTTTTAGAACCGTCGTCAGCAATTGAGATCCAAGCCATAACAATTTACGACTCTATGAGTTCCGGCTCGCCTGGTTAACTGCGACCTGCATGTGATTTTAGTAACGTCTTTTTTCGGAAATGAGTAGTTGGATGGAAGACAGCTGCACAGGGATAATAATTCCCACATCAATTTGTCTGATTTTATAAAAAACGAAGGGAAATGGAGGAGGATTTTGCTAACAATATTATAATAGGCTTTATGCAGTATGTTGTAAGTGTTATCATCAAATTTATTTATTTTCAAGCTATTTATTGTAGCATACTTTATTTAGCCCGTTATGAAATTAGTAAAGCTACGGAAGAGCTACGGGTTTTGATATGGATGGATGCATGTCAATGGAAGACCAGCTTTTCCTGATGTTTTTCTCACAAAAAAAATATTTTTAATGGATTTGTTCATTGAACATGAATGTCAATGGCAAAATTGTCGCCAAAAATAAATCATCATCCCCATTTATGCTATAGTTTGCGTGACCACAGTTGTTTTTGTTATCGGATTTGACTCACTTTGATTGATTTATAAAACATTTTATTGACTCGCAGCTCAAGATTAAAAACTCAAAGTATTACAGACATATTAAAATTGTGTTTCTTTCTACAAATAAATACTACTTTCAACATTCTACATTTAACTGCAACTGCAACTACAACTGCAACAATAAATAATTTGCATGAGTACAAAATAGTCGAGGAGTGTATTATTTATATATAGTGCATTACTAAACTCATTAGGATCGAATCGAATTGGATCATTGAACCATTGAATTTTTTCTAAATTTAGTGAGTGACAACACAAGTAATGTTTGATTTACAATACAAATAAATTATGGGTTAATAATATTTACACGTGTGTGTGAGTTATAATAAGTTCGGATTTATCGAATGAGCTGGTGGTGGTGATGAAGACAACATTATTGGAGAAAGCATTAAATTCGCTTCACCGATCCAACTGCATTTTTTAAACATCAGGTTCCTCAGACAGATAGTTATGGTGGATTAGATAATTAATTTAATAATTTTGTTAATGTCTCGAATAAGTTAAAAGATTTTTTTAGGAACAACTCGAGCGTCGCTGGCCACATAGCCACATCATCATTCTTCATCCGAAGGACTACAGGCGTTGCTGACCTCTTTATAACAGTCAACTTCTTCCCCCTTGGACACCCTTGTTTGTATTGACCTCACAAACTCATTAGCAGATGAATCGCCCACAAGATGTTTCAAACCGTACCTATTTTCAGTTTCAAAGTTTCAACGTTGGTTTAGAAAGCAAGTCTCAAAATGCCTCACATCTCAAAAATCACTTCTTTTCATAAGAATCATAACAACTTACATGTAGAATTTGGACGAATACGTATTTTCATCCGCATCTGCATCTTGAATTGCAAGTCTACAAAGGTAAAGTCTGGCACATGAGGGTTTATTGGACACCACCCGATACGTCTTGTACATTCCATCCAGCTTATCGATGATAGAATTGAACATGGTGTCTTCCTCGCCGTCATCAGCCGACCTTTTAGTTCGAGTTGTTGGTGTTCCGAATATTTTCTGTATATACACACCACACCAGACATTAAAGTTACATAAAATGTGTTCAAAGGGGTAAAGTAAAACAAATTGGAAACAAAGGAAAGAGTGTGAGTTATAGTGAGTGAGTGAGTAAGAGAGACTTACGTCCATCTTGGTCATGAAACTAGGTACATGAAAATCGGAGAGTACGAGTGGAGTGTTCAAGTCAACCACATCAAGAGAACGAGCACTTGTGTTCAAAAGGGTCAAAAGAAGCTGCAAAAGGAACGCTCCAAAAGCCAGCGCAGCAAGGAGGGCGAAAGGATCAAGTCCACTCATTCCCCTGTCAACGTCAATGGTTAAAATGTAAGATTATGTCAAAAGAAATATGTGGTTTAGGAAGTTGTGCATGATAAAGGTCGTTGTCGATTGTAATGGATTATTACGGAACGGAGGTGTGGTGGCAGTGACAATAATAATGAAAGTTTATAATAAGGCAATGTGGGTGGAGTGTGTGCGCGTGAGATTGTCGCGAATGTCTATATTGGTCCCTGTCTATCATTCATTGTGGTCGGTGTCGGTGTCGGAAGCAACACGTAACATGAATAGCCTAGCCTGACGAACCAACCAACCAACACTTACATCGTTTACATTGAACCTGGATATATCTGAAAGCTCCAGAGGGAGATCTATATCTTGCACATCTAGTGACCTTGCAGAGGGAGCCGCATTGTTGTTTAGTAGATTGAAAATTACGTTAAATAGGAACACTCCAAATCCAAGAGTAGCCAATATGGCATATGGGTCCAAATAATGCCTAACCATACATTACTCGACCGATTAAGTTACTTTTAATTATTATTAGATGACATATATCAATCAACAGGCAGAAAAGTTGGAGTAAATAAAGGTCTTACCCGTAACTAACATGATGACCATAGCCACCACTATCGTGACCGTATCCACCCCGACTCTCCACTGCAGAATCCTCAGTATCGTATCCTAAAACTCGGTTGGTAAGTTTCTTGACTGTGACCATACCTTGAATGAGTGTTTTAGAGGGAGAGGTAATATTCGCAATTGGATCTGCTGCTTTCATGGATTGACCGTCTCGATACTTTTTCAGTTGTTCGATCCCATACCCCAACATTTCTACGATGCCTGGTGGTTTTCCATCCCTTGCATTTGCCCTTTTATCCCAAAATTCTACCATTCGATTTCCAGATGACACCAAATGTTTGAGAGGCTTAAGGATCCCTTGAGGAAAGTCTTGGTCTATCATTGCCATCAATTTCTGAGTAAGTACAGAGGTCATGGCATCATTAATTCCTAATCCGATGGAAGCAATTTTGCTCAAATCAAAGGCATTTGAAGCAGCAGGAACTTTACTCAAGGGGGACTTTGTCGAGGAAGGTGGTGGGGGTGGTGGTGGCATGGTTGTAGTAGTACTTGAGCTGGTCCCAATTTTTGGGGCACTTAGCAAGGTATCATTGTGGAAAATGGTGAAGCTGTTTACAAGAGGCAACTCCTCCCCATCTACAGAGGTCTTGTAGGCATACTTTGAATATTTATCCCAATTTTTCTCTGCATACTTTTTCTTTGATGGTTCAGGCACTTTCCCCATCCGACTGTGGAAATCTTGGGATGCGTAGCTTGAAGATAAAGCGGGGTATGAAATATCTGATGGGTTGTAGTGGAAAGAGTAGTCACGACCTTCTTTCTCATGACGACTTTGCGACGCTGCATAAGAAGGGTACGAGGAGGAGGAACGGGCCAACTTGCTCCGAAGATCGTACAACGTTCCTACTTGACTTCGAAGGGCTCGTCCCACATTTTGTTTTTCTTTGGCTAAACAACACACCACGACCAGAGCACTGAATAATGCTAAACAGAGGAATGGACAAAAATTCCTCATGGTGCGTTTCTATGAAAGAACCGGAATTAAAGCGTCTCAGTCTTAATAGCAAACCATGAAGTAAATTTCCTGTTTGATTTCAAATATGATTTTTTGCGATCTTTCCCTTTTCTCTTTTTAATATCACCAATAACTTATATATGAGCAGCAGAAGACACACTACCAACACAACCAATCCGGACAACGTTTGCAACAATTCTACTGGGAACTTGGGCCGGATGCATCTCTTATATTGGGCATCTGAGGCCCTCCCGAACCTATGTTAAAATCTGAATGGCTCTTGTTCGGTGGTAAGTTCAGGGGTTTCCTAGTTTCTTTCCAACAACAAATTTTTACGCTGTCTGATTTCTATCAGATATGTGGCACTTGAATTGCATTTACGTCAGTTACTCACTTTGACTGAGTTGGTCGTTTCGGTCCATGGAACCCAATGATGATCACCGTATGCAAAAGGAATGGATGACGAGAATGTCGCTATCATCATCATGTAGGTTATCAGGTATATAACCAACTTTTCTTCATTTCAATGGGAGTGCATGCTCACGTAATCTTAAACAATGCTCAACAATTGGAAGCATGCAACAATGAGTCAATGTATCGTTCTCAATAATCGGTGGCATTCGGTGAATATTAGGTTGGGTAGTTTTCCCTGATCATCATTAAACTATACACATTAATATTATTGTGTCAATCTAACAGCTAAACTATATATAATAATGTACACATTTACCTACATATCCACCTGTGTCTTTCCTTCCTATAATATCTATTACATGCATCCATTTATAGATTACTTACACATTGTTTAATCCACATTGCCTCTAACAGAGACAGCATTGTGAGAAGATGGATGGGCTGGTGATCTATTTTAAATATAATCATCATCCTACTAAATGGGTTCTCAAAGAGTATCATCATCGCCGGCTGCGACTGAGACAAAGACTTCCTCATCTCAATAAGTCAAGCTCGATATCCGAGACAACCGTGTGCTCGACACAACATAAACACATACATATATATGTATACATATATATGTATACACCACACATATACACATGGTCGTCATATCTTTGAAAATCATCCCAGGCCCAAAAACTTTCCGACCTCATCTTCACACATGATTTACTCGGTGATCGCTTATTTTAAGCACTGTTGACTATGCCATCTTTTTTTGATCAACTAGATATGTATGCCATTGAATTGACAATGTACATGTAGCAGTTTTGGCAAAGATGTTCTGAAATTACCGGAAACTAGCTCAATATTACAAATTTCACATTCCATTAAGTAAATCGTGTCCAACCTACATTATTTGATCGAATTTTTGACAGTTTTATCTAAATCCGTCATTTTTGTAAAAGGATGAGTGAATGTGAATTCCACTAATAATGTAGATGTTTCAAAACTTCGGGAGGCGTAGGAAATGATTTATTGTTTAATTCGTAGGATACAATGCACAAATAATATATAGGTTATCAGGACTGTAAGATAGTGAATTGGCAGAAAATAGACAGAAAATTAGCAGAAAATGACAATTTAAAATTGTAAGCTGTATGGGAAACCATGTAAAATCAGACTTTTTGATAACCAAACCACAAGAGAAAAGTCAAAGTCTGCGAGATATTCGACCGCATATGCGTGGGATCATGCTATATGAATATTTAGGAAGTGGTGCATTTTCATTCACATGAATACATTAATTTATTTATTGAATATTTGTAAGATTAACCAATACAAAAATTACATTATTATTATCGTAAATTTAGAAATTCAGATTTATAGGAGTTTGTTTCTTCCCAATTATGTGACATTATTCAATGTCAGCATCCGTTCAGTGCTCACTCAAGAGAATCACAAAGCTTTTCTATTGTTCGAAAACTTCATGCAATTGAATTTCTGAGTTGATGATGAATGAAACAGTTACATTAATTCCGTCGGAAGCGTTAACCGAGAGGATGGTCTACTCTACATTAAATTTGGTTCATATAATAATAACAATAATAAAATTTTACGAAATTCAACCCATTCTTGATTCAGCAAGTCTACACTATGTTAATGCAGTCAGTTTGTGCAAACTTTTCAACTTCCTGAGAATAACACATAAATTAGAACATGGCGGAGAAGAGACGGATGAGGTGGTGGTGGTACTAGTAGAGTTTGCAGTAGATTTATAGCTTATATCTTGCAGAATTGGAAATATGCCTGCCCTTTGTTGTGATTGTCCTTTAGAGAACTTATCACGCAACTTCTTATCATTTTGAAATTTTGCCAAAAGGAGTGGAATTGCTTTGGATAGGTTTTCTCCGTCAAATACATCCAGCGTTTCCCTTCCGTTGGTGGCTGGCATGTTAGCCATTTGCTGTTGAATTAACATTGCCAAATACCTAGAGGAAGGAATTTACAAAAAGATAGAATATTATTATAAGCTTCAAGAATGTCTTATGAAATTCAACCGTATAGAATTATCCTACGTTAGAAATGCCAATCCCCCCAAAATGGTGAAAGGATCTGTCAAGCCATTTCCTCCATCACCCCCTCCCCCATGACCGTATCCACCACCTCCATAACCTCCTCTGCTGGAATATCCGTTGTGACCTCGGGCAGCATGGGTGCCAGCATCAGCTAACAAATCACTCGCGGTGGGTTCATATGGTGAGTCGTCATCAATATAATACCCATTTCGCAAAACATCTCCAACCTCAGATTCGCTTGGGCTAGCACAATTCAATTAATTTAAATTTATTATACCAAATGTTGGCTAAGACTAAACCAATAATTTTGAAATGTAAGATTTAATAATAATAGTAAGCGCGAATAAAATATACCTTGCATTGTCATACCCCATTTCATACCCGCTTCGGTCAGAAAAAAGATAGTTTGTGGACTTGCTGCTGGGTGAAGAATGGTAGTGATATTTATTGCTTTGACCTTTGCCCATGCCTTCTGGAGCCTCTTGGTCACTGAGAAAATGTTGATCGCCACTTCTCCCTTGGACGTCGTTGACTGCGGATGGTTCTTCTGGTCTTTTGACTTTACCAAATTCTGGGATAGAATTCAGAATAGTTTTCATATGCACTGACTGCAACATGGACTCGATGAGTTGGAGACGTGGATCAAAATTCTGTGGAATTTTTAACGAGTTTAAAACATAAGGTGGTATTCCAATGGTTTCACTGTAGGGGACAAGATTGCTCAAAAATGAATTGTATTTTTCTGTCAAAAATTTCTTCACCTCTGGTTCCATTTTCTCTTTGAATTCGACAATCTTGTCACCCATCTCTGTGATTTTATTCAATACTTCTTCCTTATTGGGAATTCTCTGTTGCAATTCTTGCAAAAGATTTTCCCTCGAAATTGAATGATTTAATGAGTTTCCGGACTCATTTGGATTCACTAATGCTGTTGAAGCAGGTGGAATTGCATCATTTTGAGATGATGATGAAGATGATAACATGTTATCACTTATTATTTCCTCCTGTTTTGATCTGGTAGCGTTGTCTGAATTTGTAATTCGTAATTCAAGACGATTCCTTTGATTTCTAAGTCTAGCAAGTTTGTCTCTAGTAAAGTTTTCAATCAAAGTTTTTGTCAATGTTGGAAATAAGTTCCATGCGTAGCCCGTACTGATAAGGACTGAAATAATGGTAATTCCCCATTTTGAGGCTAACATTGCACCTGCAAATTAAGTCTTCAACTAGAATTTGATATATTTTCGAAACAAATTGCTGAAAAAAATCTCTTTCCAATTCCAACGCCGCAGAGTAACTAAAATGATCAAGGTGTGAAGAAGTGATAAAAAGCTGGGAGACAAAATGACCGTTACAAATGTTTCATTCAGGTTTGGTCATTGTTCTGGCGGAAACAAGTATTTTTAACAATTGGAAGTGTTTGTAAAGTTCATTTGTTTACAGGGTTCTTTCAAAGGGTTTCTTTGTTCATGCTCTGTCAGCAAGATTCACCTGCCATGATTTTACGTAGTCGATTCCTTCCTATGGGGTGATGTTTACTTACAGAGAAAATCATTCCTGAATGCGAAATGTAAGTATGTTTCGTTTCGCCTACTATAAGGGAAGGTAAATAAAAGAAGATTTGAAATCGTAAGAAATTTACAAAATATCAAACATATAGGTACTGATGAAGACGTAATGCACATAAATAATGTCAGAGAGTAATAAGTGACAAGTTTAAGAGGCAACGTGAGACAGGTTGGGATTGATTTCAATCAAACTGGCATTGAATAACATACAGAGATAGTTTATGTATACGTATTATAATGCAGACTAATTCTCAAGTTGTGTTGATTAATTTTCATTGTGAATGCATCCTAAAATAAAGGGCAAATAAAATCCGAATTCTGTAGAGTTAATATTATATGATAAAATGTGCAAGTTTAAAAAAAATTTATTTTCGCTTCAGTATAAAACTATATAAAAATGCCACACAATAAATAGAACACACATCTCAAAAAATAGATCGGGTTCCCTCAAAAAGACGGAGGTATCGTATCCATCCATCCATCCGTCTATAATTTTAGTCGGAATTCATCTCGTCGTCGTCATCATCTTCACAAAAACCCCAAGGGGCCATGTCTTTACATTTGTCGGGATTCCCAATGGTGTCTTTCACAATTGATTGAAGCTGCTCACCATCTTCAATGAAAATCCCTACGGCAGATCTAGCGCACAAAAAGGCAAATGAGGACAAAATACCAAAGTTGTTAACATGCTTGAATAATCGTAGTTTATATACATAGGTATATGAACTTACAGAACTGCTCCTCCGAACGGGGCCTTCATTGACCTCGCCACGAGTGACGATTCAGCCAGCGTCTCACAAGCAACTTTTCTGATACACTGATATTCAATAGGGTCCTTTTTGTACGCCTTGACCCATTTTAGAACTCCCGTTTGTTCACTGACATCCCTCAAAACTCTGGACTTGGCTGCACCTTCCGTCGCATTATTTACGATCTCCATCCAATCAATGTCAGAAATAAAGTTGGACACTTTGCCCACAAGATTAGCGATCTGTTCCGAGTCCAACGCAAATGGGACGCTAAAGGTTGAGCCCAGGGATCGAAAAGCTATGAAACAGAAAACAGAATCGGGTCGATTGAATCATTTTTGTTTATAATCCAAAATTGTTCTTACAGCCGCCAATGGCTAATTCGAAGAACAATGCTCCAAAAAGGGCGCCGAAGGCTGCTACAGCTATTAATGAGTAGATATCGTACCCACCGCTGCTATAAGACGGCGACTTCCAACCCCAACCTTGTCGAAGTTGGCTGGCATTCTCCTTGACTTCCTTATTTGGAACATCGTCTCGGGCGGCGGCTGCTTTCTCCAGCAGTTGCTTCATGGGAACAGTGCTCTTTAGTAATTTCAGTGATTGTGCCTCATGATCAGTAGTCGAATCGGCGATGGAGGTACAATTTACAGTCCTCGTAAAGACACAAACTACAAGGAGAACAATTATTGTACTTAACCCAGCCATTTTGAAATGCTCAATTTATGCTTATGTCCTATTGCACTACCACTTTGTCTGATCATGTGAATAAGAGTGAGGCATGAAGATGATGAATCCATGATTTTATATGCAAGATCAATCTCACCAGTTGAATGGTTCTCAAAACCATAAAACTTACACATTTCTCACTGTCACGTCTACCCCATGACGATTGACACGATTATTCCCAAACCCATAATCGATTGATCTTAAAAAGTTAACTACTTTTAAGACATTTATCTCCTAGAGCGGAACAAACTAATAATAATGGTACAGTATACGTATGTATTCACCCACACACATACTCACTCAATGTATCTGTATGAGATATGACCAAATAATTCCTTACTACAACATTTCCCCCAAATTATGTGTGTACAACGGTATATGACAAATTATTCGGAAACAGTAATTTTGCAGTAAGTTTACAAGAGTTTACATTAAACTATGAGATCTGTAATTCTTAAATTTTTGCAAATGCATACATATATTTGCATTAAATAAGTATAAGCACGCAGAATAATAATAATTCAACAGCCAACATTTACACGACAAACATGGAAAAATTAAATTTATTATTATTATGAATTTATGAAATTTATGAAATGCATAAAAAAAAACTGAAAGGTGTAGTAAAAGCAGGCAGGGACGTAAAACCTGTATATACGCATACGCTAAAGCTGCGATTGATGTAATAGCGGCACGGGTGAAACGGACTACATACAAAATCGCATATATTTTTGTTTTTAGCCGAAAACATGATTAGAATTTGAATAATGTGATCTTTTTAAACAATTTTAATTATTACACTGCAGAGTAATACGTTGTTATTGTATCCTTATTAGTTGCAAAAGTACCCTTAGCTTTACAAAATGTCGAAAGAGGCACCAGGCCCGATTAACTCGACGGCAGGAGCCGTCGTAATAAGAAATGAAAAAGGTAATTAAACTTTGTTTAATTATAATTGTTTGTGAATATTTTTTTACAAATTGTTAATCATTTAAATGTTGAAAACAGGTGAGGCTGCCATGCAAAAGGTTAAAGTTCACCGATATGTGTCTGGCAAGCGGCCTGAATACGCACCCCGGAGTTCTTCTGAGGAAGAAAGCGAGGACGAAGAATTCATTGTACCACCCAAATTGAAACAGGAGGAGGAAGAATTCCCAGAAGATGAGGAACCACAGGGCGAATTTACAGAGGTGGAGAAGCTTGACCCCAGACTTAAACGTCTCATGCAGACGTCAAGTAGTCGTAGGTTCGTTAAATAGAAATACAACTTTATTGACAATTGGCAAGTAACTTGCGCTAGTCTAATTGATAATATTATGTATGTTATGTGGGTAGAATTCAGACTGCTGAAGTGCTTAGTGACGACGAAGAGGAAGAACGTCCTGGAAGAAGGCGTGATTCCGAGTCTGATTCCGAAAACGATGAAATGGCGGATGAAGAGATGGAAAAGCGTCGAGAATATCTTCGTCAGCGTGTTCTTGCAAAGAGAGACGAAGAAGAACTACTTGTTAAGGAGGAGGAACGAGATTCTGAAACGGAGGAATCAGAGTCTGAATATGAAGAATACACAGGTACTTATTTTAAAATAATATTTTAGGAATAAGGTGTACATTTTATAATTCCTCCATTCCATGTATAGATTCTGAGGAAGAAGCTCGTCCCAGATTGAAACCTGTATTTGTTCGACGAACTGACCGTGTAACACTAAATGATAAAGACGACGTCGATGAACAAAATCAGCGAGCAGAAGAAGAAGCTAATCGGAAAGCAGCTGAAAGGCGACAGGATACACTAAAGCTTGTAGAAAAATTGATTGTAAAAGAACGGAAAGGTTTAACTGGCGATGAAGCAGAAAAAGAAGCAAATGTCCCTCAAATATCCGATGTTATTACGGACGATGAAAATGAAGAAGCTGAATATGAAGCATGGAAATTGCGAGAACTTAAGAGAATAAAACGCGACAGAGATGAACGTGAAGCGTGAGTATTTAAATATACATTTATTTTTTAATATAATTACTTGCAATTCCTTACTCAATATTCTGTCGTCCTTATTAGATATGAACGTGAGAAGTCCGAAATTGAACGTCTTCATGGTATGACTGAGGAAGAACGGAGACAAGAACTTAAACTTAAACCGAAAGTTATTGTTAACAAAGCTTCAAAGGGAAAGTACAAATTCTTGCAAAAGTATTACCACAGAGGAGTGTTCTATTTGGTGAGTTCTCAGTGCTTATTTAATATTCTCATATATATTTTGGCCTAAAAAACCAACTATGTATTTTTACAGGATAAGCAAGATGACGTGCTTGGCCGTGACTACTCTCATCCTACATTAGAAGACCATTTCGATAAAACAATTTTACCTAAAGTCATGCAAGTAAAGAACTTTGGCCGCAGTGGTAGAACGAAGTACACTCACTTGGTTGATCAAGATACTACCAGTTTCGATTCCCCTTGGCAAGCTGAGACCTCACAAAATATCAAGTTTCACGCCACCCAAGCTGCTGGTGTCAGAAGTGTGTTTGAACGACCCCCAGCGAAAAAAAGAAAATCGGACTAGAATAAGATTTTATTATTACTATTGATTAATGTTTATACTTTTATTTAAAAATAATAATTCTTGATTGATTAAACTATCACTGAGAATTGTTTCTTTTCTATAATAAATACAACTTTGTATTAATTATTATTAAGGTGTCATAAGTGAATGAATATCGTTAAACGTCGACTGACACATTTGCACAAATCCAGCACCATCTTGTTTATTTCTATTGGTTGCAGTAACACAACCCAATCCTGTGTCCCATATTTGATATCTGAAAAAACAGTAGCTCATAATGCAAAATTTCATTCTTCAAAAGTGACAATAATATTTATTGGTAACATACGCTATTCCAAAACCATTGTCGACAACAGGCCCAAAACCACCAATTCGCACAGCAGGACTAGACAGAGTGGAAGTTGAACTGTGACATAAAATATGCAAAAATTATGAATGTCGAAGTAATATGGAGGTGTCTGTATTTGACCAATTTACATTTTAAATTATTTCAATTATTTTGTAGTTAATGGGTTCTTACATTATGTTGTGGTTAATTATTCTGTACGAGTCATCCATGTATATATCATGCAGTTTCTCATCTCGAGACATGCATAGGTTTTTCATGGCGAAAAGGTGTCTATCAAATCCTTGCCCTGGTTGGATTTAAAAAAAATATTTAAATCAGAAAATTTTTGTATTTTAAAATATTAGCTAACCCATAGCAGCGTCTTTGGTAAGCTGGCCATGTTTTTCAGAACACTTTTTGATTAATTCTCTTAAATGTGCTTTATTACTAGACCAATCACTCTTTGATAGTGCTTCACTGAATTCTTTGGTCAATAGTGTGGCAGGACGGATAGCTTCAGTTCGTCCATGCTTAAACGCTGAAGTACTGCAGGATTCGTATGTAGTGGCAGTTTTAGAAGAAAGTCTGTGATAAGCCACCTGAGAACAGAAAGGATATATTTTTAATAAATGTAATTGTAATGGGAGAATACTCAACCTCTACAAAATTTTGTGGAAAAATTGTTTACCTGAAATCCTAATTGCATTAGAGAATCCGGACTTATTCCCCATTTCTTGCATGCTTTTTTCCCATACTTTTCCAGAATAAATGGATGGATATCTAAAGACTGACTATGAGAGAGAAAACGCTGTTCGGCCTCTTTTAAAGCTCCATTGCATTCATCGTCTACTTCCACCACTGTAATATTAAAACGTTAAAAGAATGCACCATTTTATATTCTCCTGTAAAACATGCAGTGAAATATTAGTTTCGTTACGAAACTTTCGTACCTAATCTGATTGGTTTTAGCATGGGTGTCTTAGGTTGCAAATTAGTTGACCATTGGTTGGTTTTACTGTCTCGATCAATATCATTAAAGAACCTCATAACGGCCACACCGTCTCCCCAAGCGTGCTCAAAATTTAGTCCGGCCCATCCATCCTTGGTTGTAATCATATTAAAAGATTTGTCAAACCACCTACATAAATCATAAATCATGCGCATCAAAATAATATATAAAATCACAAATAAGTTAGACTCACATACCTATTTGTCCCATTTCCATGTAGGTACTGTCGAATGACGGTTACAGGATCATCACCAAGATTATCATCGTCAAGAGACAGAACAAATAGCGCAGAATCAACTTCCTGGAAGAATTTTTGGTTTCTTGAACTTTTACTAATCATTTTGTCTCTGAATGTTGCCCATTTATCCCGATTTTCGGTTGTCATTATTCCAATAGAGAATTGCGCTTGTTCAACATTGTCTGACAATATGGTTTCGAGCGCTCCCATGAGCTCCTGAGTTGGTAAAATGTTACCTGCAATTAAAATTAGGGATTAGAAAATTAATCACGTTTATAATG
Source organism: Folsomia fimetaria (assembly GCA_034695645.1). Lineage (NCBI taxonomy): Eukaryota > Metazoa > Arthropoda > Collembola > Entomobryomorpha > Isotomidae > Folsomia > Folsomia fimetaria. Next base: position 15,477 of record JAQFZJ010000177.1, on the reverse strand, counting down.
CATAATATCAATGATGATCATACCCACCATTAGGATCTAAGCAATTCATACTGTAGAAATGTCCCTTTCGCATGACAACAATGTGTCTCACATTTTTGTCACCCTTCTGAATCTTGTCAATCCCAATCTGTGGCACTCTCGTAGATCTAAACAAGCTGGTAAATTGTGACATGTCCAATGGAAATGCCTTTGCATAAATTCAAAACGTATTTTTCCGCATACTTCAAATATGGAGGATCCCGTTGTAAATAAACCTACTTTGTAAATGTATGATCCATAAGTTGCAACAGCCGCTGGCAATAACTTCATGACTTTACGATAGCGGTTATTATCGCTCTTTTTTGGGTTCATATGGTAAACTTCCGGCTCTAAAATTTCTCTGTCTAACGCCCTCATAAATCTGCATAAATAAAATCAGGTCATTACTACAACCGAAAAATGTATACTTCCTAAAAAGAAAGCATACAGGGTATTATAACATATTCTCATCTACCTCAATGATGAAACTATAAGATTTGTCGTTCTCGCCAACTGCCACCGAGACTTTGGAAGTTTTATCATGATGCCGTCATCCTCAACAAACACCAAGCCAGGATTTGTATTAATGGGTAACGGCGTCCGGTCCTTCAAGTACATTTCAAACCACGGACCGGAAATATAGCTCGTCTGCTTAAGAACCTTATCTTTTTGCACCAGCTCTTTATGCAGCCCTGCAATTCGAAATCGACAAATAAACATCACGAATCTGACCAGAACAAAAACGTTCAATAAGCACTTACTACTTCCAACATTATTCTGAAAATCTGCCAAAAGTTTTCCTGTTGCTGCCAATTGTTCTTTTGTCACGAGTGGCGTCAAAGCTTCTAAATACCTTTGACAAGTCAATTCCAATTTGGGGATTGGAAGTCTGGGCAGCGATTTTTGAAAGTAGTATGTTGGAAGTAGACTGGGCGACAGTTTGTTAATTTTCGATGCATCCGTTATCCCGTCTGTAGCAGCAACGGTCACGGTGGTTGCAAAACCAAGCCGGTGTTGATGACATAGCCTGTTTACCATGCAGGGGGGATAACTTAGATTTGCTGCATTTACCAGAAGTCGCATCTAAACATAAAACATTTCAAGAAGTATTATAAAAATCGTCATTCAACCCTCTACTTTTACAGGTACTTACTTTACTTGCTTGCAGACCTGTGGGTTGGGTGGGGGTGTCTATTATTGATTACACAGAATCAATCGGTGAGTTTGATAGGATATCAATCATAACAACACACGGGAATTGCATTAGAGTTGCAACATTAGATGATTTCACAATAACAGGACAAATACACATCAGGACAAGTTCGTTGAGTGTGTCATTTCGGAACAAGAACAACAACGGTCCAAAGTTCTTGTATAAGAAGTTTGGTGCTCAAAATGAACCAGTATGAACTCAATGTTGGAGTGGAGTGTGATACGACGAGGAGGCTTCCTTCGTTACCCCGCAATGACCACGATTCAGTAAGTAAGTTATTCCACAAGGACAAGATTATTGCTAACCAAAAGAACTAACTAAACCTAAACAGTTGGTCCATTTGAGTTGAGTTAGTGGGTTGTTGTTCTAGTTGGTATTAACATACTTTAATTATTATATATTTTATTAGCATTAATCCAGGAAGCTAGTTCAAATTTAGTTGGTTAGTGGTGGGTGGTGGTGGTGGTATAGAGAACAGAGCACAGGTTTTGGATAAGGACATTTTTTGGGACAAGGATAATATTTGGGTGACTGACTGACTGACGACTGTTTAAATAATTTAGCTCTTCAAATAGTTGTAAGAAAGAACGCGGATAAACACCCACCCACCGGAGAGAAAAGGAAGAAACATGGCAGCGAGTAGTTGTCGAGTTTGCAAATATATTGGGACCCGATTGGTCAACCCATCAATGTTGAGGTCTTTCAGGAGGTGGGTATTCTTATTTAGTATTCGGTTAATTTGGTACAATTGATATTAATGCCAATTGAATAATTTCAGGAGCGTAAGTGTGTCGGCCCCACGATTGGAGGGACCCGGAGGGGAAGGGTTCCTCAGCAAACTGTTTGTCCGTAAGATAGAGCCGACGAAAGAGTCTCATTCCACTATGCTGTCGGACAAGGAAGTCATTTACGAGCTACAGACACATGACGTGAAGCCGGCGAATCTCGAGCAATATTTGGACAACTAGTAAGTTGTATTCCACTTCTCAGTCTTGGCGTCACAATCTTATTCTCTCCAGTGCTAAACATGTGGAATTGAGCAATCAACTGAAATCTGGGGAGCTAGTGGCAAGCTGGACGGTAGGGATTGGAGATCAAGATCAGGTCATTCATATGTGGAAGTACACGGGGGGATATACTGGCGTTGACGCTGCAAAATTGGCTATGATCGAGAGTCCGGTAAAGAATTGTTATTATTACAAACAATTATCAAATGATGGCTTTGTGATTTAAAGGTTAAACAACATACTTTGTAATATAGGACCATAAGAAACTTTTAAAGGAACGTTTGACTTACGTTAGGAAGCGTCACAATCAATTTCTTCTCACTTTTAGCTACTGGCCACAAATCGCCAAACGTGATGGAAATAACATTTACGAAATAAGAAGCTATATCTTAAAGCCAGGAACTATGATTGAGTGGGGGAACAATTGGGCAAGGGTAAGTATTATTAACATTTTATATATTTTATGAAAATGCCAGCATTTTATGAAGTGTACTAAATCTAGGCCATCAATTTTCGCCAACATAATGAAGAAGCGTTTACAGGAATGTTCTCCCAAATTGGACGATTGTACAATGTACATCATATTTGGTGTAAGTTCTTTCTCAATTTTACAAGCCCAGTTATAAAATTGCCACATGCTCCAAAGTTGTTTCTTCCAGGCTACAAGGATTTACAGACTAGGAAAATCACTCGAGAAGCTGCTTGGAGAAAACCGGGTTGGGATGAGTGCGTAGCATATACTGTTCCACTTATTCGAGAAATGGATTCGCGAATCCTTATTCCCAACAAGTTTTCCCCAACGAAATGAATGTATCAATATGACTGTTGGTGGGTCTTAGATGCCTTCTACTAAATTCGAAACTACTCATATTTTTTGCTTTCGAACTATTAATGGTTGTCTTAAACTGTAGTGGTTTGTACGTAGATTATTAATACAGAAATATATATAATATATACCTATAGACTCATGATTCATGTCCCAGACCAGAATAAAAAATCTTAGTCTACAATCGTTCCTATTTCTTATATGGTGCACAAAGTGTGAGAATTATATGTACATTTCTTAAAATCCAGATTAGGTTTATTCCGTCAAGTCCTATAATTATATTGCAAGGCGAGTTTATAAAAGAATTTGCAAACCGTGAAAAGAAAATTTTGAATAGGTTCAAGTCTCATTTTTTTTTATTTTCTGGGAGTAAAATAGTACCACACTCATAATGAATAACTTCATATTTGTAGCCAAATGTTAAGAAAACAAGATATTCACATTTTTCGGGTGATTCAGAATTAGAGAAAAGGGTAATCATTCCGTTTATTATTATTACTAGAAAAAGAACAATCACCCTTTCTCTTATGCTGAATCACTGTGATACTCTATAATATTACTAAGCTTATAGGCTAGGCACCGCCTCCTCTATATAGATATAAATGTTGATTGGCGAAAAATCGTAGTCACATTTGTTCTGAATGAGTCAATCAAGAATTTCATCCATGCTGACACTGACCTCTAAAAAATACAATCCATAATAATACCAGTAACTCATTACCTGGCAAGTTTGCCAGTTAAATAAGCTCAGAATAAACTACTGCACAATGAAATTTATGAAATAAACAACCTGGACGACCATAATAATAATAATGTACTGATTTGTCGGTTGAGAAAAACATACTTTCAGAATTAGACGCCGATTACAAGAAAATTACATTATATTCGCGAATTACAGGGTATAAATATTATCTCACTTGCAATATTCAAGTACTCAAATAAATGGCAAACATCAGGCGGTTTTATGTAAAAATTCGACGCTAAGTATTATCAGAAACCAAAATGAAACTGCTAGTGCGCACAGACTTAATATATGGTAAAGCGAAACAAAAGTATTTTTTCTCATAATATAAGAAGCAATATTTCACGTATTGCTTCAATTATTTACGACAAGTCACTTAATATAGATCATAATAAGTTCACTAACGAGATGACATCTGACCGATATTATTTATAGACAAATAAAAGAATTTATTGTATGAAAACGGCCACATGATGGAATAGAGTGCGCCTTAGGCCTAAAAAACCATTGTTGCAATTAAGGAGTTTTTTTAAACTTACTACTAAATTTTTTTATATCAATAAAGTGAAAATGGGCATTCTATTCTGACCTAAAGGAATACGCATAAAGTGTAATAACAACCAGTCAGCATGAATTTTCAGTATGGTGTAAGAAAGTACATGAAAAACAGGTCAGGTTGCGAATTGGTAATCCTAACATTGAAGTCGATATTAGTTGCCCAGCGCATACATTCTAGTCCATTCTCTAGCGTTTCGTATAGCCTCTTGTTCGTTCATTTTCCATAGCTCCGCGACATCGTTGGCCAACGGGTCATCTGGATTTGGGGCACTCAACAACGCCTGAATAGACAGCAATACAGTTCGAATCTGAAGGGCAGGACTCCATTTGTCTGTAAGTGAAAAGAAATAATCAATTAAGTGAGATTAAGTAATATTGCAAATTATAAGGTACAAATGATGCTACAAGATATAGACGACGTATAATAACCTTTTAAAATATCCAAGCAAATTCTGCCAAGCTTATCAATGTTGGGATGATAGATTTTTGTAATGAATCGAACTTTAGGAGCTGACATAGGATAGTCTTCAGGTAAGAACAGTTCTAACTTAAACACGCCGCCTTCAAACGGAGATCCTTCAGGTCCAGTGACTACAACGTGAAAATAACGAGCGTTGTTATCATCAGGAATGGCACTTATTCCCGGAACTGGTTCTGCCATCAGACGCTGAGTTTCCTGGTTCAAAATTAATAGCAAAGTTTACACATGTATGCATTCACACTTCACACCCATTCAAATACATCAATTCGACAAATTAAAAACTACAGATGCAAAACCAGACTCTCATATTATTCTATCCCATTTCCCATCATCAACCTACACTGTCAACCTACCTTGATAATTCTTCGAGGAAGAGCCATGATCTCTCGGCTCAAGACTTGTCTGGCGACAACGACGACGATAACTTAAAGTAATGAACAATTTCGTGCGAAGAAACCTTGACCGGCGTGTCCAGCGTGATTCTCGTTCTTCTTCAAATACTTTTCTTGTTGGGGGAATGGTGGGTAATGCTAACAAAGTGGTGTTTTATCAGTCTCTCGTTGAACCCTGACCTTTCGATAAGCGAGACAAGAGTTTTCAAAATAATACGATTCTTGATGACAATGAATTTGCTAAAATGAGTAATTTTATCAAATGCTCAACTCACAGAGCTGCAGCAGGGCTCCAAAAGTGGCATTTCAATCAACCGCATACTCCAACTCCCTCATACGTACACTATTAGATTCAACTTGCCCCAATGCTCCCTCCAAATATGACGTCCACACCCACACACACCCATGTTTTAAAGCCTATACCCCCACTGACATGTCAAACCAAAGGTCACAACGCCATTGGGAAAGGTCAGACACGACTGATTGTATGACCATGACCAAAAATGAAATGTCAGAATGTGTGCATTATCCCATCCCAACAAAAGTCATGGACAATAGAACTCATGAGATTGGAATGGACTGGAACTCTGCACAAAAGTCATGGACACCTCGTTCGTTGGGGATACTATATGTGGAAATGCAAAATCACAATTTCGCACTAATATCATTGCAAATTGCACTGCATATGATTATTATGCTAAACATTACAATATGATGTAATGAGGAGAAGAGGAATTTGTGGTGATAGATAATTTGATGCCAACTATTGCCAACTTGGAAAATAAATAGGATATGAGCTTGTTTTACAACCAAGACAAGGCATATCTGTAATTATTATTATGCTGGAATGGAATGGAGTAGAAATACAATAAAAAGCTGCGACATGAATTTGAGTTTGACATGATTGTAGTTCTAATGAGTATAAATCCGTGGCATGAAGTGGGCAGAAAAAGTGGAATGGTATTTCCTGTATGCTTCGAATTTTGATTATTATTAACGAGTGATTAATTCTGGCAATCTTTTTCTTTGAAGACATTGCTTAAATTGATGAGGTAGAGAGCCATTAATTACATATTTTATGACGACTTCAGGTTTTTATGGGTTTTGCCAATCTAATATAATTTTTTTAGCACTCCAATTCCATCCAATTGCAATTTGCAAATCGAGTTTAATGAAAGCTTAAAACAACAAAGGAAATTATAATAACTTATTAGTTTTTGCAGACAACTATCAAAATGCATTGAAGCAGGTAATGACTACCCCACACTTTAAAATGCATATTACAAAAATGTGGCTATATTTTCCTTAAATATACATAATAGATTAAGTAAGTGTTCCAAAATGTGTCTAGTTTACTTGTACATATCATATAAACCGACATACTACTATGGCGAATACTACTGGGCAAAAAAAATTTGCTACCAAAAACCACTGCATTGCATTACCATCACTATGCACTATATCCCGCATGATTCTAAATCCTAATCCTGATCCTAGTCAAACAATTTGGAATCTGTGGTAATCTATGGTCTAGTACCTAAGTATGTGTTTGCCAGAGATGATGATGCTGATGCTTTGCTGCTATACTGCTCTGCTGGTGGTGGTATCATCTCAATTTTTTTTGGTTTTTCCATTCATAGCAGGGAATCGTATGGTGTCTACTATCTGTATTCATTCTATCCGTCTTCTTATTTTTGTGCATTTTCTCCTATACCGCCGGTTATTGGGGTTGTCCTATTAGCTGCGCGCCGACGCAAGTACCCTCTCGGATAGCGAGACAGTGTCAGTGGCACAGTGTCAGTGAACAAATCAATCGACCAGATCTTTGAGTTCTGGCCGTGGTGGTGCATTGTTTGTTTGTGACCTCCTACCGCAGATCAGGAAATGTGGATTGATGATGCCGCTCTTTGGAAAAAAGGACTCCACCAAAAAGACCAAGAAAGAGGGGAAAGATTCCGAGAAAGGTCCCCAGCTGGAAGACAAATTCGAAATGAAGGACGTACTCGGCACGTAAGTGCACACATTTTCTCACTTAAGGAGAGACTTGGTCATGGGCAGAGGTAGGTGACAATTAAGTGAGGTAATAAATGGGTTCCACACACTGCTCATCATGTCACTTTCACCAGCCTGACCCACATATTATTTCATATTAAGTGGCATATAAGCATGGTGACCTCCTTAATATAAGTGCTTTCTCTATATGTTTTGTGTAGGGGGGCGTTTTCTCAAGTTCGTCTGGCCCAGAGTAAGGAAGACCCCAGTGTCATGTTTGCCATCAAGATCATCGACAAGAAGGCACTAAAGGGCAAGGAAGACTCACTAGAAAATGAAATCAAAGTCCTACGAAGGTAATATAACATAGCATCTGTACTGGGTTTATTGATTCTGGTGTGTAACAGATTTTGTTGTTTGCTTTTTGGGACGTTTCATGAATTTCAAGGTTGCAAAAAAGACTTTATGAAAACTTGAATAATTTTGTTTGAGGATCATTATTTATTATGATTATTACATTTAATCGTGTACAGATTAAATTTTGTCAGGTTTGGGAGGGGTAATTTTTATGGAAAGTTTAAAAATCATGAAAATTCTCATAAGTGTGCAATGAAGTGTGCAATACAATACAAATAGTAAATGATTCAAACTGTATCGTACAGTCTGTATGTCAGTCAGTATAAGTACTTGAAGTACTAATCATTTGAATAATAACAGTAGCATATGCAAATTGAAGGACTTTATTGAAATTGATTGTTCATTTAAATTTTGTATTTCAGACTGACGCATCCCAATATAGTGCAGCTGTTGGATACGTATGAAGACAAAACGAGAGTCTACTTGGTAATGGAATTGTAAGTTGTGTTGTGTCACCACACCAAGCGTGTGTTAACTATAATTATTTTTAATTATTATTAATATTGGGGGAATTTGAAAACATCGTATTTATAAACAATTTTTGACTCGGATCATTGAAACTGTTTTCTGATCCAAAAACAGGGTCACTGGAGGTGAACTGTTTGACCGCATTGTGGAGAAAGGGTCTTATACTGAAAAAGATGCAGCAGATTTAATGAAACAGGTGCTAGCAGCAGTGGAATACATGCATGATCAAGGCGTTGTCCACCGCGACCTAAAGGTACTTTATTCAATTTACTGTATATAGATTAAATTAACTGTAATTTGTAAATAACAAGAATGCAATTGTCGTTGATTGATTAATTTAATACACTACTGTCGCCGTTAGAAATTACATACATTTCACTTTTCATCACTTTTAGCTTTTTCACAGCTTTGGTAGGAACTTTCTCCCTTTCGCATCATTATCGCAATAAATAAATGTATATCTTGCAGCCAGAGAATTTATTGTACTACTGTTCCGACGAGGACAGCAAAATAATGATCAGTGACTTTGGTCTGTCAAAAATGGAGGATTCTGGCATCATGGCTACAGCATGTGGCACACCAGGATATGTCGGTCAGTATTGGCTTATCATTATTGTATGCATGGTCTTTGTGTTATCGGTTCTTTTCAAATGTTAATTTTTTGAAATTCAGCTCCGGAAGTGCTGGCGCAAAAACCTTACGGAAAAGCTGTAGATGTTTGGAGCATAGGTGTAATCTCGTACATTCTTCTTTGTGGGTAATATAGAGTACACCATAATGCATGCTTCGAGTCAAAGTTATCTCTAAACATGATGTCGTTGTTGCACTGAATGTAGATATCCTCCTTTTTACGATGAGAATGACGCAAATCTTTTTGCTCAGATTTTGAAAGGTATGATTATGGAATCCACTCTCATGCACTTGTTACTTTATTGTGGTCAGTGTTCAATAAGGACGTTTTTATTTTTTTAGGAGAATTTGAGTTTGATTCACCGTACTGGGATGAGATAAGCGACTCAGGTGAGTTTACACATACATAACCGACGGTTACGCTTCTATTCGTCGTTGTATATAATTTGGTTGTATATAACAAAATTTATTTCAATTTACAGCGAAAGACTTTATTCGTATGCTAATGTGCGTTGATACAGACAAAAGGTTTACCTGTAGTCAAGCGCTACAACATCCATGGTAAGGACCAACTTGTTGATCAAGGAGTGATCACAACGGATATATGAATACCATGAAATACTGCTATAATTAATATCTTGTAGGATATGTGGAAATGCGGCCAATAAAAATATTCACGGCACTGTATCCGAGCAGCTTAAGAAAAATTTTGCAAAATCTCGATGGAGGGTAAGTAATAGGGTGATTTTAATTTTTGTCCTAATAAAAAATTACACTAGTTTGTTGGAATATATTATCTCATTTATTTTTTTTTTATTAAATTCCAGCAACTAATGCATGCAATTGCTATGGTTCACAAGATGCAAAGATTAGCCCTTAGTACCTCGAACAGTATGGATATCGAAGAAAAGAAATGTTCTACTATCCAAGAGAACGAGGAAGAGCCGGTGGTGGTTGATGGTACCGTGTAACAAGCTATTTATTAAAATGGCTGTGGCTGGCATCGAATCAAAAAATCAAAAAATATTCCTGATTGATATTCCCGAAAGGTGGTTAACGGTGATATACTACTTACACCGATTAGATATTATCTGAATCCAATCCATTCCTAAACTACTACTTCAATTTAAGAGTTCAATACAACAAAAATGAATGATATTATACACAACCTTATTATGATATTGTAAAGTGCTTTTAACTCTGATTGCCCGTATGATACTTTTACAATCAAGATTATATCCATATACAACGGTTTTCATAATGTCCTTACGTATTAGTACATTATGCAAAAATTTAGTTTAGTGTTCATTCGTCGTATATTTGTCTCAAAAAATCATGATATTATTTTTTATAGTCAGTCGCACACACTTCGTATTGTTTTTTATACGGGCTCACCGTTCGTTTGCTCGCGAAAGTGTACTAGAAAATAAGTAATTTAAAAATCAACGAATAATATATACGGCAAAATTCACAACAAATTGTTGTTGTTGTTTCAATCTTACTCTGTTTGCTCGTATATAGGACAAATTATGAAATAAAATATATTAAAATGGTGAGAAACTTATCAACAAAAAACAAGATATCTTTGCATTCATGTTTTTATCGTTCAAACGTTTTGACTAAAACTTTGGACTTAATCTCAACGTATTAATTGCATACAATTAGCCTAATTACCATACAGTATAATTAATAATTAAGTCAAATTCATTTTATCATGAAAGATAAGCGAAAAAGAAAGTGGTCCTGTTTTTGTCTCCAATTTCTCTCGTTGCCCAACCTGGTAGTGGCAGTGTGGGGCCAGGCAAATAATTTCTTCTTATTAGATCGTGAGCCAGAGCGAATGAAACAGAAAATCTAAATTCAACCAACCGGGTTTGCCAATTGCCAATCCACATGGTTGGTCATCTTAATTGTTCCAAGCTGACCACCCCCATCCAAATCGGGGTAGATTTATCACAAAGGTCAAAGGTGAGATGCATTAAGTTATACTACTGTGGTCGTCATTTGTTATTCGTCGTTCCATTTCAAAGATTGTGATTGGGCACCGTTCGTTCGGTACCCAATCTTTTTCATTGGCATGACTTAATTTCTTTAATTATCTGATTTGCTGCATTGTTTATGTAATTTCAGACCAAGCAATAACATAAGCATGCATTATCAGCCATTCAACCGGTGCTGTTGGACTGTTCTCCGAAATATTCGAGGATCCACATTTCTTCCTCGTTATAAAAAGAATGTGTTTATATTTCGAGAATTTGTATCAAGACCAATCACTTTGCGTACGTTTCCTTCATCAGTAGCAACTTTGGGACTTAAGGAAACTCCATTTTCAGAGGCTGAGCTAGGAGGAGGAGCTGGTTCGTCAAATAATGTCAGCATGTCATCAGAAGAGACTAAAGTTCCCACGATTGTGTGTGAAGATGTTGATATAATGGTTGATCGTCGTCACACTGCTTCGAATGCTTTGGACACAAAAATTCTAAACTGTAATTCCTGTCAGGAACTGTTGGAGGTATTACTCGATTCTAATGATGCAACTTCTCTTAACTTTATTTAATTAGGGTGATCAGTGATCACCACTCACATAATTCTCTCATTATTATTACAGATATCGGCCATACAAACTCTGCTTTTGAAACACGCTTGCTTGATTTTGCATCGGTTAGGAAAATTGTCAGAAACGGACAAATCCATAAAGTTTGATACTCTACTGGAAAATAAAGATTTTACAAAGATGTGTAATCTTGTTCAACGAGCGGATTACTCGAGTAATTTGCATTTACTTTTCGCTGCGTTACAGGTATAATAGTATTAATGAATAGTAGGCTATTAATTAATGAAGAATAAATAAGGCTCAATAATACTAATCGATAACTTTACTGATTAGGGTTTAGAAAACCTTGGAGTTTTAGAGTCTTCCGAAATACATCAGATCTTAAACATTGAACTCAAGTGGGGTATGCGTCGATGTCAGATGCGGTACCTCATCCGCTCAATTGCCTTGTTTGGTCCGTCAATGCCATTTTCAAGTAATAAATCCAAACCCCAGAAAGACAATAAACTGGATATTGTTGAATTGGCTATCCATACAATACAAAGACGTTGGGTGGAAATTGTTTCTGGGTCAGATTTTAATGCCGTGTTTAGAATACTGCAACTTTTAGATGAGGACACCAAGGGCAAGCTGGAGGATAGAGCGATTGAGATGGTCCCAACCTTTACTCCGTCAGAAATGCGACAGGTATTGGACTTGGACATTTGTCTGTAACACATATTTAAGTCAAGTCTAAGTACTAACAGATACAGAACATTTAGATATTCGTCACAATGGCTGTCCTAAAGCGTCGCCCAACTCCATTATTGAGAACGCTAGCATTTCACTTTGCCAAATCAGTTGATTCATCAAGTGCTAAAGATCTAATAGAATTAGCATATGCTCTAAATGAGTTAACATTTGCTGATCCGGTAAACTGCATTCCTAAATGTTATTTTTATTAGTATTATGCTAAATTGCCATGCAGCATTGACGATTTTATTGTATTCTTCATTCAGATATTGATGGAAAAGATATTGAGCAATCTTTGTCCCAGTATTTCTTCAATACAAAATACAGCCTCGATAAGTTCTTTGGTCACAAGTTTGGGTCAAATTCGATACAAGCATGCAGGTTTGATTTACCTTCACTATGCTGACCACTTCAAATATTACTTATTATTTATGGTAATTTCAGCTATTATGAGACTTTTGGACGAATGGATGGCTGAGCATCTCAAAAATCTTCGACTGTTTGACTGCGCTGCTTGGATTCTCACCAGTGCAGTATTAAATCATCGTACGGAGACAACTAAGATGGTTTGTGAACATTTTAAATCGATGCTGTCACCAAAGAATGTCTCTAGTCACGTCGAATGGATCAACATGGTGCATTCATTGTTGGTACTTGATTACGTTTCTGACGATCTCTTGGCTACAACTTTGTCTCCAGAAGTTATAACGAGTATTGGTAAGTAGATGGATATAATTGCATTTACTTGTGTCGAATATTTTATAAGTTAGAGTTAAGGGCTAAGTATTGCATAATTTACATGAATTACAGAAAACATGGGAAGCAAAAGTTGTCGATCAAAAATAAAGTTATTAAACATTAATGCTGCAGCAAAATATCGAGTAGCTGCGGGTTACAAAGGTCCATTTTTAAATCAGAAATTCGATACACAATGGGCTTCCTCCACTTTACACACTAGTGATCAAAAATTAGCTGCAATCGCACTCGAAACAATGAACAGTTTTCTCTCTCCAGACAAGTATTTAACGCTGAATCAGAATTTGACGTGTGGAGTCTTCGTTGGTATGTTTTTTTAAAATTTGCATAATGCATTTCACAATGATATTGCATGCAATAATAATTTCTTTTGTTGTTAGACGCTATTTGTATGCTGAACAAAAATATGGAGCCAGTTTCTCATGTGGAAAGTAAAAGAAGTAAAACGCCGTGTCAACCTGCAGCAATTGTTATTGAAGGTTATTCGTGTATGACACTAGGCAATAAAGAAGCAACTGGACAGACTATCTTGAACAGAAAATTGTTAGAGAAAGCGGGCTATAAAGTAGTTTCGATTCCTTATACTGAATTTAGCTCTTCTGAAAAATTGATTAAGCGTGCTAAATATTTAGAACAAAAACTGAAACTATTATCGAATTAGATTCAATGTAGGAATTGTTTACTGTTTTTAGGATAGAAAAATAGCTCTAGCAATTCATACTGAAAGATTGGCAAATATAAAGAAATCGATAAAAACTATGTTTTTATTCACAAGGCAACAACTTAGTTATTTAAGATAGTTTTGTCAAAATTTCTAGTCCCCTTGAGATCACGATCATAAACAACAGGTGATATATTTTTACCCGTGTCTCTTCTTACAAAAGAACATGTAATGCAACCAAGTTTGTTCAATACATAAATAAATAAATGAATATCTTAATATAATTGACTTGACATTATTTGTTGAACTTGTAAATGACAAAATGACTATGCAAGTTATAGCTTTTCTATTGTACGTTAATTACAATACTCATAAATCTATAAAAAAATAGCGATGATTAGTTGCTCGGACTTGAAGAAACTGTAGCACCATTTGAAAATTCGGATGGGTTGTTATCATATAACCAAACAGCATCGATCCCTTCACCAATAACCCTGTTGGGTACCCTGTTCGGAAATGAAAATCTGCAAGCAGCTATCACACTACTGCTGTGCATTTCTTGACATTTGGTCTCTAAATCCTTCATCTAAATATTAATATATAAATAGTAATGAGTTTTCAAAGGAATAAATAGTTTTGTACTCCAAAATAATAAAATATGTAGTCACCATTGAATCCACCCCAAAGATAACAACATTATCATACTTGCTTAAATCGGTTTTCCAAATATCACGTCGGTGAAAGCTTGCACTTGCTGACAATCCCGTACGGAATGCTTGTATTTTGGAGTATATTACCAGCCAAGGATTCAGTTCTACTCCTGTCGATTTAAAACCTGCCTTTGCAGCTTGGAGAACCTTCAAATTTAATGTAATTTAAAATATTACAAACTTATTCCCCATCATAATATTATTTGCTCAAAAACTTACAATTCGACCATCCCCACTACCTAAGTCAACCAAAGTCCCTTTCCTCCCTTGAAGAGCTTTCATAACATTTTCAACTTGTGTCGTCGTAGCAGGAACGTAGGGAAGACATATTTTTCTAAGGGCTGGAGTCACAAAGGGGACACAGATAGCACTGAGAAGTAGTGCACCTCCCCCTAAAATGAATGCATAATCCAGAACACATGTATAAGTACATACACATTAAAATAACAATACTCAATTCTATTCAACTTAAAATTACTATATACCAATAACTCCAGCCACAATCAATCCCAAAGATCGATTTTTCTGTAAACTTTCGGGTGGTGGGATATTAAAATCAATTGTACAGTCTTTACACGCCATTTAGCAGTGATTTATTTTATTAAGCCACTTATTGTTGTTCATGTACAAAAAAATACAATTTGCAAGACTCTCTCAAGACCTCCTCATAAATACCGCACTGCTTTTATTTAATTTTTAAATATATACCGTACTTACGACAAACTCACATAGAATTTTAATTAAATGACCTTTTCGACAGAGTTTAAAACTTTAAATATAATAAAAACACTCTTTCTCTCTCACACCACAAACTCAGTTTTGGCACAAGTGTGAGCAGCACGTGGCTCTTTCACATTGTTAGATTTGAAATGGACATGTTCCAAACTGTACTGAATTATAGTAGTTGGGCGCTTACAGTTTTGCCCACAATAATACCACCAGCCCAGTACAGTGGTTTTTCCTAATTTCCTGCATACCGCGTATGCACTTAATTATGGTCACAATTTCCCCTAATTACTTTAATTTATTTACCACCACTGGTCTGCTGCGCAAAGAATACAGCATAGTATGTGTATATATGAACTTATATGTGACATACATGCTTAAAATGCTAACATCATGCACTTATACTTCCATGTATGTAGTTGAGGTTATA
This sequence comes from Folsomia fimetaria, assembly GCA_034695645.1. Taxonomy (NCBI): domain Eukaryota; kingdom Metazoa; phylum Arthropoda; class Collembola; order Entomobryomorpha; family Isotomidae; genus Folsomia; species Folsomia fimetaria. Next base: position 164 of record JAQFZJ010000177.1, on the reverse strand, counting down.
ACAGAAAGTCACTCACCACAAATGATTGAACCGTTGAGAACGCATTGAATCGAAAGAAACGCACAAATCAGCACAATCACGACAGAAGATGTAAGTGAAGTTGTCGCCATCGCCCCGTGAAGTTGTCGCCCTATCGCCTCGAAGGTGAAGTTGTCGCCCCGTGA
>JAQFZJ010000176.1:0-51304 GCA_034695645.1 Folsomia fimetaria | reverse complement strand
ATATTTTCCCTTTTCTTTTCTTTATAACGGAACGTACAAATCGTTACAAGAAAGAGAATGGCAGAGAGAGAGAGAGAAAGCAAACAAATACAAATAAAGCAGCCATCCATCCCCTCTTTCCTTTTAATTTTATTTTTTTGAACGGGACATTTCATCGATGATACGAATGATACAGATGAGACCAATTCATCCATCCATCCACCAAACAAACCAATAAACTACGTTGCTTGCATCCATCCAAAGGATGCAATTCACTACAATTATTAACCAACCAACTAACTATAAACCACACATAAAATTGTATTATATCCCTTGAATTAAAATCTATCCATAAATAAATAAATAAGTCATTTAAACAAAATCCATGAATAATAATAATAATAATCATTAATTTGATATATAAAAAATACATTAATCAATACCTGTTATGTCTTGTCGATTGTAATGACAGATGGCTAACCGAGGCTGTGAGGACTCTCGGAGAAAGTAACTCCGGTTCAGGTGGGGCGGGTGGAAGACATGGCGATAGGGGGAGGGGTGGTGGGGGTGTTACCGCTTTATGCCCCTTTTTCCCCCCTCCTCCTCCACCTGAAGTGGTGGTGGTGGTAATGGCGGCGGCGGTGGCGGTGGTGGCGACGGTGGTGGTGGTGGTGGGAGGAGTAGGGGGACCAAGGTTCTCTGTTGTAGAAGAAGAAGGGATAATTGGGGGTCCGGGACATCCATCTCCACGGCCATCCTCACGGGAACTCTGAAAACAGAAGAGAAAGCAACAGCAGATCAGATCAGTGACACAGACTTTCTCTCTTGACAATACAATCCAGATGGGTACCACACCACACCACCAACACTTACCACTGCCTTTCACTCTCCCCAAACTAACATAAACGATTACATGCCAACATTTTATGAGAGAGATGCTCTGCTTCAAAGGTAAGGGATATTCATACATAACGTATGTCATATAATATGTGTCGTGAGCCCTTAGCGCCCTTTCTTAACGATCAGGAAGGATACTTTTAACGCCTCATTCATAAAACTCATCCAAATTAAAATCACATCGCCCCCGTCACCCTGACGTAATTTATGAACGGTCCCTCCAAATTGGAATGATGTCTTGTGTATATGTGTATCCCCATCAAAATGAATGATAGGACATTTAGAGGGCTATAAACTAGGGCTGTAACTGTAACTGCATCATCATCTTTCTCCCTGGCACACACTAACTCTCTCTCTCTCTCTCTCTCTCTCTCTCACATGCTTATATTATATCCTCATCCTTTCGGTAACTAACTATCCCATCAAGTGTTTCCCATTTGGTGAGAAGTGCTTACATTTATTCCCTCTTCTCTCTTTTTTTTCTTTTTGATGCCAAATCTGTACAGTACACAAACAACATGGGTCTGAAATACATAGAGTAGTGTTATATTATATATATATATATAATATGTCCATAAATAAATGTACACGAAAGCGGCAGTTAAGAGACCGGTGCGCCTAGCGCAGTAAGTAATTAACGAGCCCTACTTTTACTACTACCACCACTACTTTCACCTCTCTCTCTCTCTCTTCTGTCGTGTAGAAGATAACAACCTTATTTATTTTCTTGCCTTGTTGGGTTGGGTTACCCAAAGTGAGAGTGAAAGTGCACCATTTTTTATAAGAAAAGCGATATCCACTCAACTCCACCCACATCAATTTCAGTACCAATTTATTTGAAACCCTTTTAAATTACTTTCTCAATATTAAATACCACTCCACTCACTGCATAACAATAATAATATAATGCTAATTAAAATAGAATAACACGATATGATATAGGAAAAACAATTCATACAAGGAATCACAACACAACCTAGGAAGAATTAGCAAAGGATGAGAGAAAGTTAAAAGTTAAAGTAGTTCAGTTCATCCATGCAGAAAATCCTGTGTTAATCATAGGCAGTGGTGCAGTGATGATGATGTGGGTTGGTTGGTTGGTATATACATACCTATGTATTTATGTAAGTATAAGGGAGGAGGTAATCATTATCATCATCATGATCATCATCATCATCATACGATTCCTGACTGACTTCAAAGAGATTCACTCACTCACTTCCTCTGTTGGTTAGTTAGTCAAGTCAGACAGACACTCTTTTAAGTTTAGCTTCCTTTTCCATACCTCCATGGATTTACAACTTTACTCAATTACGTGGTATGGATTACAGATGACGGACTGGACGAATTTCACAAAGTCAGCCACAATTTTGAGATTATTATGATTATTGACTGTTTCTCCTTCCCTTTATTCTCATGGTATAGCCACCAACCATATTATCAACTTCACTTCACTTTACTTCATTCACTTTCCAATGAACCCTCCATTATTTAAAATAATCTCAAACCAAACAACCAATTGATTGCTTTTTATATCTCTTGCAAGGTGCAATTGTCACGTGCGTGGAAGGAGGAGGATTATTTTTTATTGAGGTGCGTGTATTGCATTGAATTATTCTCTACCCTGTTTTGAAACTGATAAACATGATTTCTTTCTTTCTTCCTTGTTTCAAACTAAAAACAAAAGCTGTTATTATTGCTTTATTTGCTTTAATTTTGCTACAAATGTGCATGAACGCATGTGTGCCCTTCCTGCACAATCATCCCGCAACTTTGAATGTCATATTCTATATAAAAAAAAAAGTGCAATTCAATCTACAATCCAATCCACAGAATGCAAAACTAAACAACGCAATAATATAATATAAAGATGGCTCAAATATATCCAAAGAAAGAAACAAATTGGCGTGTGCATTCAACCAAAAGAAGGAGACGAAGTAAAAAGAGAATTTTCTCCTCATTTATTTGGATGCGAAGAAGAAGAAGTCATAAAAGAGTAGTAGTTAATATAGGCAGAAGGAGAAAGAGAAGAAATCAAGCATATTGATACAGTACAAGAAGAAGAAGTCGAAGAAAATGACGGATTTCCTGTCCTGTCCAAAGAGAAATTCGATCCTATTGTGTTCCATTGTATTTGGTATTTACACTAGGCATGGTCCAGTCCACCACACAGCACAGCACAAAGTAAAGGAAAGGAATATGCAAATTTGTTTTGTTCGGGAGAGAGAGAGAGAATCCACACACATGCTTGTCTGTCTGTGTGCCTGACTTTCTTCCATATAATAGATATTCAACAATGCATCATCTCCCATTGTTTGTTCTATTTCATTATCACCAGCATACAAGATACTACTGGATTGGATTTGGGAATGGAGGAAAAAAAGAAGAAACCCGTCAAATTCGATCATTTGTAAAAATGCGATTTCCCCCATTTCTTTCCGTGTAGAAAGATAAGGAGAAAATGTGTTGTTTTCATCAATCCAATATTTATGTATAATATATAGTGAATTTGCGTGTACACCACAGATTTAAAGGGAGTTAAAGTCACTTTGAATGTATATTACATGTTAATAAGACTTAAATATGAATTAGTATGCAATCATTTTCTTATTGCATCATAATTGATCTACTTCATCATCTTTACTAAATCAATGTGAAAAAAATGAATGTAGCTTACCTGAGGTCTTGTAAGAACGACGTGTCCTAAATCATTCTGATGGCCGAAGGGATACAACAATTCACGATCCGAGGAGGAGCGGGCATTTGATGATTCTGTGGCTTTGGGGATTCGAGGAGCTCCTGGCTTCATTCTGCAAGAGAAAAACGACAAAAATTAACATGGTAATAAAAGAAGAGGGAATGTATGTAACTTATATTAGTCAAGACAAGAAGTGGTGGGTGACGTAGCGCAAGGGACTAAACGTCTCGCTGTCGCCTTAGTGGACGTGTCTGCCTGAGTGGGCTAAATATAGAGACTCTGGGTTCAATTCCCAGTGTCTGCATTAGAGTTTTTCTCGCTTTTCCTCCTTTGCCAACCCCCAGCGTATTTCCTGCCTCGGCGGGGTGCTGGTGTGGTTACGTATACAAAATCCAAATTACAAAAAAATAAAAGACGATCTTACAATTACGTGTGTACTCATAATAGTCATGCATGCATATTATTCGAATCCCATGAATCCACCGCCACCTGTCTCCTTCCATTACGGAGAACGTTGTACTACCGTGCACTGTACTCAGCCGAGGTGAAACAGTCGCGATGCACATAAAGTGAAACAAATTCTCGAGGGATTGCAAAAAACACTACTACTACAACAACCAGCAAACTATGTACCAGGTTAAGTTGGGTTAACATTTACACTTTCTTCAACCAAACCAACCTTTCTCGCATCTTCCAAATCTTTTATTCCTCCAATCCGACCAAGTAAAACAATGAAGAGTTGTTGTTCCTGCTTGAAACTCAACCAGCCTGCGAGGTTGAGTTAGAAGTAGGACAACTTGCTTTCTCAGCTTCAACATTAAATAACATCACATCACACATCCTTCTTTCCACCACCTCTTCAATTATCCAGTAAGTTACATACACACACCACTACCAACCACAGCAGATGAACAGAACGCCGACCGAGTCCAGCGCAAGCATAGGAGAAGCATACATACCATCGACTGGACTACTTTTACCCATAAATTGTACCAGGACTTAAATAAATGAGTAGATAGACCAACACCACTATCGCCTTCTACTGTATTGTATTGTATCCTTACCGGGGATAAATAAATGCCCACACAGATGATTAGAAAGAAATACTAGAATTTTGGCACAAGAGAAAACAAAGGTAAAAAAGCGAGCGATTATTCTTCCAATTATGAATGAATGAATGGATGACAGTCCCCATCCATCACGACAATATCCAACAATCATAAATCCAGAAATAAGTGCCATTTCATTTCATTACGAATATTATTATCCATCCCTCTTCATCCACTGAACTGACTTTCTAATTCACTTTGCTTTTTACTCACTTATTTATTTATTTATTTTCTCTTTGCCCCTCAATTCAATTCAACTCAATTCAACTTAATTCCCTCCCCTGATATTATTATTATTATTATTTTATTAACTACTACCACTACCACCGCATCATAAGAAGGATCGATGGACTGTCTCCTCCATTTCCAGCTTGTGTTCATATCTACATGAATGAATAAAAAGAAAGGAGAGAGAGAGAGAGAGAGAGGAAGCGGGAGAAAGCAGTAACAAGAACTCTGGGGACTGCCCAATCACCCAGCTTCCTTCCTTCCTTCCTTGCCTGCTTTCACCCTCCTTGAGCAAACAAGCAGAAAAATTCTTCTCCACTTTCTTCTTGCTTGCTCTCCTCCTCCAAAGACAAGTGCCGTCTATTCTCCTTTATTTAAGTCTCATATAAGGTCCCTTGGGTTCCTTTAGGAGGAACCCACCCCTTTCGATGATTGGCTTGGGGGAATCTATATCCATCCAGTTCATAAAAGAATTCCCACAAAAACTAAACTACCCTCGTAATAATTTGTGTGTCTCTATGTGTCCCTTTAACTAGATAATATAATTGTATTGGGAGAGAGAAAGAGGGAAAGTGCAGGGACATTTTTTTAAAAGGACATACAACTTACTTTTTCCGCTTTCTCTTAACTTTCTCACTAAGCAGGTGCATGCACTAGGAGAAGTTAAGCAACTAATTTCACCATACTTATTACATCATGGGAGAAAACACGCACACATCCCACCACCATCACGGCCACCACCACCATCACTGTGCAGTCATAACTATAATTCATAACTAACTTAACTATATATCTCACCCATGTTAACTTTCTCTTAAGTACATACAAACATGGTCATAATACATTCCTCTGCCAAGAGAGAGAGAGATCTAACAGGAGAACAAATTGGCTGGATTTAGGGTAAAGTGAAAGCGAAATACTTTCTCCTGCCAAGAACGATTTCTACTCACATCATCTTGAAGCAGCAGCAGCAGCTTTCTAACTTTCACCTGCAGAAGCACCACCACCACCACCGTCGCCATTTACATATTAGCCAGACACACGAATATCCATATTACATACATACTTACATAAAAAACCTCGAATTTCTTTCTACTTTCTCTTTATTCCAGACTGACATACATGACATGACATTCACCTGGAGAGAGAGAGAGAGAAAAAGTAACATTTATTATTACATTAGTCTCACGCTTTCACTCCTCCTTGTTTCTTCTCTTACAGAAGAGAAAGTCACCCAGCCAGTCAGTAACCAAACCAGTCTAATTATCATAATTAGTTTCCTTTATAGAACATGAAATGAAGCCACCACACCGGAATCATCATCTTCGTCATCATCATCTAATTTAACCCGTTTGACTCTCTGACTTTGCCATGCCATGCCAGCAGGGCAGAGTAGCGATTTAAAACAGTCAGATGATAATAGTATAGATGCCACTTCTTCTTGTGGTTTGGTTTTCGGAGAAAGCAGCAGCACATTAACTTTCTGTTCTGCTGCTTTCTCCTTTAAAGTGTCTTCTGACAATAGTCTTCATCTTGTTCTAGTTTAACGCCATAATGCGCATCATTCATTTTGACGGAGAAATTAATGAACACGCACACCCCACACCCAGCCGGTTCCTTTCATTTCACATTTCGCTTTCTCTTTTCACATTCAACTTCCTTCCTATTCCTTCCATTCTTTCTCCTCCACTTATTCACACGGGTGAAAATGAAAGAAAGAGAGTAAGTAAGTAAGTGCCAATTCGTGGAAGGAGAAGAAGTGACTCTGCCTGCTTTCTTGCTTTCTTGAATTCCTTCATTCCTCCATTTCGCAGAAAAACATCACATCACAACCATCACACCATTCCTCCTGCATTTGTCACTATTCTAATTCTCATCCATTTAAGTCAGTCAAATCCACCACCAACCACTTTCTCCTACTTTCTCATAAACACCCGCTTTTTAAAGACGCATGACTTTCTCTGCTTTTTCTCTCTCTCTCTCCATCCATCCGCTTCTTATATAATTAAGACATACGTATTCATGACAGAGACAAAAAGCCAACCTTGTGTAACACGACCACTACCACTACCACCACCACCAAACCAAACTAAACTAACCAAACCAAACCATCACCACTAAAAAACTTGCCAACTTTCTCCACACATTAGCAACTTTCTTCTTACTCCTTCCTTGTGGAGAAAGTCAGACCATTCCACTATACATACCGCCTTAAACTCCAAAATCTACAAACCGTGCAAAGTACACATTCAATTCATCAATACATATGCATAGGAGAGTACGAGGATGAAGGAGCAGATTTTGAAACCAAATACATACACTCTAACTACACTACACTCACCCTTCTCTTGCCAACCTCTCAACTTTCTTTTTCTTCATTAAGTCGTCATTAAAGCAAACTTTTCACCAAGAGAAGAAAGTATAGTCTGCTGCCTGAAGGAAGAAAATTGGTGAAAGGAAGGAGGAGAGAGAAAATAAATTGGATAGAAAAATAAGTGGTACACACAAGTATAAGGGATAAAATATTCCAAGTTTGAAAAGTATTAACTACCAATCAAAATCCAATCCGATGCCATTTCTCCAAGATTCTTAGAAAGGAGGAGGAGAGGAGAAGGTAAACTTTGAATGAAGTTATTTATTTATTATTGGCAAAGCATTTAATACCATAACCAACCACTACTATTATTATTATTACTATTTTTATTATTATTTTTGTTATTATTAAAATAAAGATTTTTTAGAACTTCTCCATAATTGAGGGCTGATTTATTTTTTCCCTCTTAACCTTTCCTTTTACATGGTTTCAGGTAAATCTTTACAAAAATCTAAACATTCAAATTGCACAATATGTCTGAAGAGAGAAAGTCAAGTAGTAACAGAGTTCAAGGGGGACACATAATAAAAAAACATATTTAATAATTCCACTTATGTACTTCAGGAAATTGAATCTTGAGAATATATCCAATCCAGAATTTTAATTACATATTGAACGAATCAATCAATACTCGCAGTTTTGCAGGTCAAGATTTCCAGACATTCTATGGAAATTAGCATAATCGGTATTTCCTTGCCTTGCCAAGGACTTTCTCTTCTTTTATCCAACCAAATGGACATGAAAAGAAGCCGCAACACCAGACCAGTGAACTGAGCACTTATTGTTTTTCTTTCTCCGGAAACAGAGTGTCTCACACACACCACCTGTGCCCACATGCACGTCTTTCCAGAGAAGTTGGAGAAAAAAGTAAAAAAAAAATAGGGAGAGAAATCCATGATTGGTTGGTTTGGCTATATACTACATACATACGTGAGTAGTGGTGGTGGTGGTATGGTTTATATAGTCTGGTCTGATTCTTTTGGAAAATGCTGCTACGCCATACTTATTTCTTTTTTCCTTCTTGCCGGATAATCCACCCATATGAACCGAGTTGGATTGAAGAATTGAAAATTGGATAAAGCTCTACTTTCTCCTCTTCTTCTTCTACTCAAGCGGGTGAAGGAGTTAGGTAGGGTAGGAGTAGTCGTCAATGGGACGGTAAAAAGCGAGTTTATTACCCGACGCACATTCTACATCCATAAGCAGCAACAACTTAAGAGGAAAAAGAAGAAGAAGCGATGCATTATGTAGGTTGGGCTGGTTGGGATCAGGAATGAATCGTTCTCATACCGACTTTCTCCTTCTGCTTTCTCCTTTCTTACGAGAGAAATGGATTCGATTCTTCTTCCTCGAGACCAGACCAGATCAACCAGCCGAGTGAAAGAAAGAAGGAGAGAGAGAGAGTGGGTAATTGCTAATACATTTGATATCGGGTGAACCGGAACCTGCTTGGAGAGGGGAAAGTAGCCCGTCTCAAATTGCCCAACCACTTTCTCCAAAGGGAACTGTCCCACTCCAGTCAGTCCAGTTCAGTTCACCCAGTCACAATTCCATCCAGGTTTCTCTCTCTCTTCTTCAGACTCGAGAGAGATTGGCGTGACTTTCTTCTCTATCCCCTTCAACTTTCTCTTTTCTTTCTCTTTCTTATTCTTCCTCCTCCTCCCATTGAAATCCGAACCAGGAGGAAGAAGAGGCAATGCAATGCACACTTGTATTTTAAACAGGATTCTCTCTCTCTCTTTATTTTGGCTTTGATGAATTGCCTGGACATCTAGAAGTGGAAGAAGAAGAAGAAGGATTACCTTCACGGGTGGGTCATGCATGGGGTGAATGCAGATCAACTTTCTTTCCTTCCAAATCCAAACAGTTATCACCATATACTTTCTCTCCATCCCACTGAACTGAACTGCAAGAAGGATAGGGAAAGCCAAGATGATCGACACACACCAAGACCAACCAAGCTGCCTGCCTTGAACACATGGCTTTGAGCCGGTTGTATGTATGTATGTGTGCGTGTGTCTGTCTCCGACACTGAGTGCGGAGGAGGAGTGGAAGTGGTTAAATCAAAGAAGGAGAAAGTTACAAACTTTCTCCAACATAAAATAAAGAAGACTAACCTCACCATATTCTATTTTGTGTTATCAATTCTCTCTCTCTCTCTCTCTTCTTCTTTTTGTAGGAAAACAATACAATACACTTTCCTTTACTTTCCCTTACTTTACTTTCTTTTGTACAGAGAGAGAGACATTCTCGAAATAAGAAGTCGCACTTAAGGGACACCGTGAAGGGATAGGACACTTTGAAATAGAGAAACCTAAAGCTATAAAGAGAAAGTCATGCAAAATAATAAGGAGTAAGGGATTCTTATGATGATACCCTTTCTGATTGCATTATCCAAACCAATCCACGGATGCATACATAAACTCTAAACTAAACTCTAAAACTAAACTCTAAACTAAACTAAAGCAGCTAATTCAATTGTTTTAAGGAGGAGACTAACACTAACTAAGTGTAAGCAAGGAAGGAAGTAACTAACTAACAAGCCACTTGTTCTTCTTATAATAAGAGAGAGAGAGAACCAATCTAACTCCTTTTCCCTCTCCCTGTATAATTATCACAAGGAGAGAGAGAAAGTTTGAATAGTTTTGCTTTCCTTGTCTCTTCTTCTCCCTCTCTCTCTTAAAACAATTTAAAACAATTAGCTGACATCACCACCACCATCAAATCAGATTCCTTTATAATCCATGCCGTAAATGTATGTATCCTTTATTTTTCGCTTTTATTATTTTCACACCACTATTGTATTTCAATTGTTGTGTCTATATATACAAAGGCATAGTCATAGTTCAACCAACCAACCAACAAACTTACTAACTAACTATCTCTGCCGCTGGCTAATAAGCAAATAATGTGTCTGCATTGCACACGGTATGATCTGGATTGTGTCATGTTTGGTGAAAGCTTCATCTGCAGAGGAGACCAGACCTAAGCTTGGGGCAATACATGACACATAACTGAACTGAACTGAACTCCTACTTTCTCCCAATTCATAATTTAAACTATATCGTGGAATTTTGTTGTATTATTATTATTATTATTATTATTTCGTCAAAAGTTTGGGATGTGAAAATTACCAAGAATTATAATCTCCGCTTGGTTACCGTGTATACCTGCAATAACCCAGCAACCTCGTCAAAACTAAGTACCAACGAAACAAGTCTCTCTCTTGGTCCATCCATCCATCCATCCTTGCTTTCACCTCAAGGCGACAAAACTTTATCCGCAATTGAGTCAAGTCAGCATAGCACCCGGGAATGGCCCAACTTTCACCAGCAAAAGAAATTCATTCTCCTCCACTTTCTCCTTCCTTCCTCTTCTCACTTTCCTTCTCTTTCTCTTTATTCATTCATTTTACTCATCTCATCTCCACTAACTTGGTGACAAAAAGAAAGAAATGTGACAATAACAAAAATAAGATGTCGTTCATTTCTTTTTTTTTTACAATTGCGAACCTTTAACCACTTTCACCACCACCACCATTTCACCATCTGATGCAATGCGGAAGGAAGGAAGGAAATGAAGCGCTGCTGCTGCTGTTCTTCTTCTTCTTCTTCTTCTCGTTCTACTTTCTCCATCAAGCAAGGAACCTAACCCGCATAGCCTTGAAAATATATATAATGTGGTTTCGCTTCGTTTCGTATTCTCGCCTTTTCCCCACCACAAACTTCATTTCCAAAACCTTCCATTCCATTCCACCAGTGATTAAGCACTTTCCCTCTCTGCTCTCTCTTCTCACCATGCAAAACCTACTTTACTTTCACCAGCACCAATAATCGCACATAAACTACTTTGTCTAATAATTTCCTCCTCTCTTTCCTTCTTGTGTTTTGCTGACAGAGCCATTTTGCTTTCTCTCCACTCGAATGTTAAATCTCGCGCTGAGTGGAGAAGGTGAAAATTTGGAAGGAAACATTTCCAGAAGAGAACAGATTAAAGTGCAAACAGGCGCGGATGCGGAGGATGAAAATGCCAAAATGCGGGCGGATTACGACTACCTACCCGGGTTAACTTATTTCTCGGGAAGTGAAAGTAGTAACATTTACATCGTCTTCTTCTTACACATTCGTATTAAACCTTGTTTTGCATGGAGACGGAGGATGAGGATGAGATAAAGTGAAGCACTTTAACCTGCATCCGGACACAAATAGATACATCTTTCTTTCACTTTCACCGGAAAATAGAAATAAATAAAGTTTTCCCTTTGCCTTTTACTCCTTCCTTTACATGATTCTTCTTTTTTACATAAATATATCACTTTAAAATAGCAGTGTCCATCTACAACAGGCGGATAAATACTGTGTAACACACGCACCCACTTTCCCTCTGCCTCAAGCTATAACAAACTTACTTTCCCTTCATCATCCATCCTGGAAATCTTCTCATCCAATGAAAAAGAAAAGCCATGCAACCATTCAAGTGGAAAATTATCTCGTCTCCAAATTAAATTGACATAGGAGGAAGCAGAAGCCAAACTGGAGCAAAGAAATCAATGAGTTTTTCCTCTCTCTCTCTCTCTCAGAAGTCAGGGAAGGCAAGAGATAAGAAAGAAAGAGAAATTGCATAACATGCAACATTTTCAATCTTAACCTAACCAAGCACCTCTTCTTTTTAAGATGCCATGCCACAAACTTGCTCATATTTCTTTCCTTATAAATCCGCCCGCGCCGTATCATCATCATCATCTCTCAAAACATAACACTATGTCCTTAATCTTGACATTATCTAAGATGAGAGGAGAAAAACATGCAGAAGAAATCATCGCGACAAGACAACCCATAACATCCATCCATTATTTAGAATGGAATGTAATATGCAATCAATCTGTCTTATAATGCCCCAGGCTTGTTGCCACGGCTAAATATCATAATCATTTTACATCTCCTACCTTCCCACCTTATTCAACATCATATCTATCTTCTTGCAGTTGCCATGATTACCTGCATTAAAGTCCTTATAATTAATATATAAAAATACAGTATAGCATGGGTTGGATGTCAGGCATGCATGTTGACCACATGACAGAGGAAGAGACTCAAAATCCTCTCTCTCTGTAATGTGAGAACGAACATAACACGAATCCCTCTCAATCCGTACACATTACACTACACGACAACCAACCAACATCACATCAATCACATTACATAACATAACATGCATAACATTCACATAAAACTGAACAACATTGAATCCAACATAACATAACCTAACTCGTCACTTTACCTTATGTATACACATGCACTACACTACACATATTATCCTGTCCATCCATCCTTCCTTCCTATCTATCCTGTTCTGTTTGTCATCACAATACAATTTCTCTCTGCATATGCAACTGAACTAACTCATGTTATCCGAGAGAGAGAGCCCACTTTAACTTAACTTTAACTCTGATAGGTTTTCTCTTTCTCTCCACCACAACCACCAACACCAACCACTTTTACTACATCATGTAACCATATCATCGCCCATCCATCCATCCAGAGAAAGTTAGAATCCGCACATGTATGTATGTATGTATGCATGCATGTTCGGTCGTATGTATAGGTGGAAAAGGGGGGTCGATTAAAGAGAGAAAAAAATCGATAGGGAAAACGCAACGAGTCCAGTCCACTTTTAGTTACAATATTCCTCCAAACTAACCAAGCCAAAAAGTTAGGCAGGCCGGCAGGAAGGAAGGAAAGACGGAAGGATGAATAATGGACAAATACTGGACTGAACTGAAGTATAGGCTCTATTTTTGGCAACGTCAGTTCAGCAGGTGTATGTACATACGTATAGTGTTATTAAATATCATCAACCTCATCGAGTAGAAACAAATAACAAGGAAAGGACTCCGACTTTCCCTTGCTGTCATCGATTACATTTCATTACAGGAGGGAAGGAGCAGAACAGAGCAAGCTATCAACTATCAATTGAATTTTAAATAGGAGAAAGAAACCAAATATTAATAACCCAACCCAAACAAACAAAGGAAAAGGAACGAACGAAACGAGAAATGAAACATAACACAACCAAACCAAACCACAAACCATGCAAACAAACAATTCTCTTCGTCCATGTCCACATATTCACTAATGCAGTCAGTTAGTCAGGCTCATCCATTATTATTACTATTTCCACGAATTAAGCACTGTCACCAACCATATCATCATCATCATGCCATGCCACGAAGAGAAAGAGCGAATATGTATCCATCCATTTATTTAGATATCAAACCTATCATTATTATTATTCTTTTTTATTATTTACACTTATTTAGAAATTATACATAATCCGAATTTTTTATTATTAGTTATTTCCTTAATTTTATTATATTATTATTATTTAAAGATTGCGTACTGATGTACATGCTCCTCCATCTCAATTCATCCATCCATTTTTATCCATGGTCATAATCTTAAGGCACAATATATACAATTGCCTTTAAAAGCACGGTACTTTACTACCCTATCATTTAAGGAATATGTATGGAACCACACACCAATCCACCATTCCACCATTCCACCACCCTCATAACAATTTTATAGCTTTCCCTTCCCCTTCTTAATGAGAAAGTAGACCTGTCCATCCATCCATCCATCCAGGTGGAATATTCCACAAAGAAAGAACGAAAGAAAGAACAAATTAAAAAAAATAAAAAGACCTCGTTAATCAGCTCTGCCCAATAACTCAGCCTAATTCATCAACCACGACCAACCACCCCTCGAAATATTTTATAGTCTTCAATTCAACCTCCTCCTCCCAAATAATGAATGACTCAGTCAGTCAGTCAGTCAGTGGTGGTTTGGTTTAGCTTTGTTTCCTGACTTTCACCCATCCAATCCAATCCCATTCCACCACCCGCATGACTAATAAACACAAGACCAGACCAGACCACTACAAACCATTCAACGGCACGTCACTCATTCCCCAAGTCAGCATGTCAGCAGAGAGGAAGGAAGGAAGAATATTTATTGATGAGAACGAAATGAATTCAATAAGAGGCACACCACCACAGACAGACCACACACACACACAGTAGTAACCAACTACAGTAGAATGTAATGTAATAGTGGTATATTCTTCCCAGGAGAGATTACATGGATTATAGGTTAGGTTATGTGTTACATGAATGATGTGGCAAAGTGAGACGGAGCAGGCGATGCGACAAATAAGTATGCACTGCAACAGCGGTGTGTGGTTGTCATCATCCCTTAAGGGAGCATGCCTTTTGGCTTCCCTTCATTTGGATGCTCCCCTTCCTTCTTCTCCTTCTTCTTCCTATCAGTGTCAAAGCTACCCTATAATCGTAAATCTTTGGATTTACAGAATTGGTAAATAACGCAGCAGCTTTTTCCTAATTTCAAGACAACAGCATAACAACTACTACTACAACTACTATACACAAACACACACACAACTGTTCCATTCTCTGCTTTACTTCCACAGTGTACAACCTCAACAAAGAAAGCTGAAAGAAAGAAGGAAAGTAAAGTAGAAGAAAGTAAACGAGTGGAGAAAGTTTGGTATTTATGAGAAGCGAGAATAATGGCGGTAGTAAGTTTACGTTCTTCTTCTTTCTTATATTCTTGCCACTTTCTACCTGTGCCATTCTTTCTATGGCATGGAATGGTGGGTGTGGGTTTGTCTCTGCAGTAAGCTAAGCTGCTCATGTAATGTAATGTAATGTAATAGGCAGGAACAGGAGCATACCTACCCACTTTCCAACCCAACCTGGGTGGTCTGGTCGGGCAGTTGAATCCAAAATTGCACAACTTGCCCCGTTTTCTTGCTCATCTCGACGCAAGTTAAGTTAAGTTACTGACCCACACTGCCTACCACACATGGCTTGGCTTAAGGAGCAAGTAACATATATACATACATAAATGCTCTTTACTTTCCACATTCCTCTCTATAATGCCTAACCTAACTCGGAATGATACATACAACTGCAATTTCCTCCTGCAACCAAGTCGCCATAACTTTCAGAAAGTTACACACTTAATACGTACTCAAGTTCACATTTTCTTCTCCTCCTGCGCTTCAAAGAAGAAAAAAAGAGAGAAGAAGAAGAAAGTCATCTTGAAATAGAAAGAACTATTCAAGTGGATTGCATTGTATTGTTGTAAAATGCTGCCCATCATAATAACAGCACATTTATTAAGGTGGTATTATTACACTAGCTATTCCATCCACATAGATATACGTACATATTAGCTCTATCCAACCCACGAAGCAACGAACCAAGCTGACATTTCTCGTAGACCTGGTAATCTTATCAAGAGCACGTATTCCTACGTAACAATAAGGACCTGATGATGTCCTTGAAGTCCAGGAGGTCACACACTCTCTTATAGTTTGTAAAGTAGCCAAATTTAAAATAATTTAGTTTCACCTTTGCTCATTTCTTCTCAATACCTTCCACACACGCAAGAGAGGAGGATCAATACTGTAACCTGATAGCTTTGATTACTAACAAACAAATCATGTAATTAATTAATTGGGATTTTACAAATTGTAAATTTCCGATCCGATTCAATTTCAAGGAAGGAGTAAGTATTTGGAGTTAAAATCAAAACAATTAATCATTCCACGTCACCAAAAAATTGAAAACAAACCTACGCAAACGTAAACATTACTAATTATTGCTAATTAATTGTTATTCTTGGTTGGTTAGTGGATGGATAATTAATCCCTTGTTTACTTTCCGGGTATTTTGATGTACCCGATTCCACCTGGGAAAGTAAGTATAACGTGACATTCTTCTTCTAAAAACCTGTTTAGAATAATGGGTGACGTAAATATACACCTACGCCTTGACCATGTAAGATACAAGATACCCAGGTATTTTCCATTCGAGAGAAAGAAGAAGAAACAAGAAAAGAGGTTTGTTCTCTTTTTTTGGTGAAAGTAAGTAAGTGAGTGTAAGCAGATTTACAACTACTTTGCCTCCGAATTTCGTTTAAATTCTTATCTTCAATGCAGTTTAAAAATCAAGGTGTAAGTGGTTTTGGTCCACTTTCACCTCACTCCACCTTTCCAATCAGCATAAGCACTTTCTCTCCTCTTTCCTGGAAGAAAACGAATTGGCACCACCACCACCACCACTGCCACGTGAAAGACAAAAGAGTGGAAATCAGGCAGTGATAGATTATGTCGTCTCTCTACCAAGTAAACTTTTGCAATTTTCTCGTCAATCATCACCCCTCCTGCTTTCTCTCTTATGCTTTCTCCTCTGTATAGATAGGTGGGTGCATGTACTTATGGCGGGTGAATGAGTGAGTGACAACTTTACCCAAACGATAAAGTCTATCCATCCATCCAAATACCCGGGTAGCATAGCATAACACACGAATGGATATGGATGTATGTATGCTCAAACTATTCAATAATCTCCATAATAATAGGTCAGGAGGGATGAGAAGAGGAGGATGGAATCGTGGTAGCGCATTCAAATCGGATATACCCTAATTCTAACCCTTTCTTTACATCCACTGCTCTCTCTGCACCTTGACACTTTCACCGCAAACTTTCACCCATTGTTTTCCAAATTGGGATACTTTCTCCACAACCTGTATGGACGCCATCCATCCATCCTGACATTTCACTCTGAGAAAAGAATCCAAACCAAACCAATCCAATCCGCCCATTACATAATATTATTCTTCCTTTTCCTACCCGGTATTACCCACTTCTTCTCCTTTTTCGGGGAATCCCTTCTCCTCTTCTCTTCTCACACACACAAGTAAATCTCATCCTTTACATTTCTCTCTCCCTCTTTAAAGACGAAGAAGAAGAAGATTATTACGGATATTACAACATCTCCTTATTTCTTTCCCTGTTAAAGATCAGCTCAATTCCACGCTTTATATTATATCCTACTTACACTTCTTCTTTAAAAATCCATCCATATCACAATTTGAAGAAGAAGAAGAAGAACAGACTGATTCTTTACGACTTTTTTATCTCTTTATCTTCGTTTTTCCTTAGGAATCAGAATTTTCTTGGAAATTTTGTCCCCAGACAAAAGTTGTTCCACATCAGCATCACGTACTCTGTTATGTTCTGTTTATGTTTGTAATGTTCAAGAAGAACAAGTCGGTGTGTCGGGTTTTGCTCATCCTTCCTTCTTCTTTTTCACAGCTTTTTCTGCTCGTGTTGATTTTCCAAATGCCAAAAAGTGTTTGTTTGCTTACTTTACTTTACTTATCCAATCGAATACTATAGAAAAAAAGAAGCAAAGCAAAGCAAAGCAGCCAAGTGTTGACTCATTCAAGGAAAAGTGTGTATATTGACATTTAACATTTTTTGTTTATTTTTTTATTTGTTTGTTTGTTGGTCCTTTTTAAAATCAGAGAGAAAGGCATTTGAATTGCATCCTTTGTGTCTGTGTCTGTGTTTCCTTTTGGATGGTTGCAAAAAACTAGACGAGTGGACTGGGCCATCATAGCAGTGCATTTCAAATGGTAAATTGCGGTGTGTCCTGTCCTTGAGAAGTTTGTATGTAACTTAGGGATACAGTACATACACCTTTACCAAGAGGTCATGAATATGAATGAATTTCCCTCCTCATCCTCATCCTATCTCTCTCTCTTTCCTTCAAACCTGCACTTTAAGCAAGCAAGTGTCCTTCCTTGCATCCATCCATATATTAAAATATAGATAAACTACAGATACACAAAACCATCAAGTGAAAGTAAAGTACTTACATTGCGCAAGTGTGCAATCATGTGTCAGGTAAAAGTGAGGAAACAACACTTGTATACATACATAACATGCAATATAATACAATACAGTGTAAAGAAACGACCTGTTTGTTTGATAAGATAACCACACTACCACAAAACTCTTTAAGATTATAATAAGATTAAAAGAGGAAGGGAGAAACAGAAACAAAGTACATTAAACTTGTACAGATAGATTCATCCATCCATCCACATTATTTGATTGCATAACGCTATGCAAGATCGAAAGTTGTCACGCCATGTCATGTGTCATGTCATGCCATGGGTGGATTGAATTGCGTTGGGTCATGCATCCATCCAACCAACCTTCCTTAGATTAGATACATATATACCTAGCGAGCGAGTCCATCTCACCTTAAATCATTTCCTGTCCAAGTTAAGTTGCAACAACTTAATTTTCTCTAGTGGTTGGTGGGTTTGGTTTGGTCAAAGGACAGGACAGGACGATGGACATAGAGAAACCTTGTTGGTTGGGCATCAATCAATCAAAAAGAAGAAGGAAGAGAGGGGATGGATGTCCATCTTTACTTTACTTTACTTTATTTTCTCTAATGACATAATATAATAGAAAGATCAAGAGGGTGGTATATGAGGGTGAGGTGAGACACGAGGCCACTTTCACTTACTTTATTTTATTTTATCATGCACACACACACACACAAACGGAAATTGAGTCAAGAGATAGATGAATAGAAAAAAAAGAAAAGGAAAAAAAGGAAATAAATAAATTTCATAAATATCTTTCTCGCTCTCCTTTTCAAAGGTGATTCCATCAATTTTTCTACCTTTCTGTGTTGTCTCATCACTTGAATCAGCTTAGCCTATCACCCTCTTAAAAAATAAGAGAAAGTGGAGAAAGGTAGATCATACAATTGCCTGGAATTTGGTCATATATTTCTGGAATTTAAACCTCCTCCTACTCACTTTTTTACTATTATTATTATTATTGGTATTATTGCATTATTTAGGTAAAAGAAAATACGTGAAATGATAGAGAAGGTGGATAAGCTTATTTAGTTTAGTTTAGCTTATCTGCACAACCCAACCTTTCTTTCTCTCTTAAAGTTGTTCTGAGAGGAGAACAAAAGGCGAATTGAGAATGTGTAAGAAAGAGAAAGTCACTCTATCATACATTCATACATACATACACATTCGAGAAATTTTTGTAAATAAAAAATATCAAATTTCTCTCTCTCTCTCTCTCTCTCTCTCTTTGATGTCCGATCCAATCCAACTTTTTCCACGCTTTCATTCCATCCTCCAACCTGATCTGTTTTCTCTCTCTTTCTCTGTGTTAATCCTATACTTTTACTTTTACATACCTCCTCATCCTCTCTGTCATGTCCATCGCATAGCATCGCGTGCATAAAGGAATCTCATAAATCTTACAATTTGTCGTGTGCTCTTACTTCTTCTTCCTTTCTTTTTTTATTCACATGGGCACCTTTCCTTCACCTCCTCCTCCTACATCCACTTTCCCTCCACTTTCACTCATTCAATTTAATTCCTCTCTCTTCCTTTCTTTCTTTCCATTGTTTTCTGTATTTCATTCTTGCTCCGATTTCACGATTGCCATTTTCCATTCTGAAGCATTATGTATTTTCTCTCGCTTGTATTTTACGTGACACTTCAATATTAAGGGAACATACATCCATAAATAATGCCGACGCTCCTTCCTTTCATTCCATATCCATTCCGTACTGCAGATAATGGGCATCATTTATGGATGAACCCTTTAATGTAATGGAATTTAACCCTTTTTCTTACACCTACTACCTACCTACCTACCTACCAACACTTACTTGCCTTATCTTATTGAGTCCAGGCACATCTCTCTCCTCAATTCCTCCTCCCATTACCCAGTTTATCTTGTCATTCTAATCTTTCTTTCTTTCTCTCTCAGACTCCTTTCTCCCACTGCGACTCTAGGAATACCATGAATTTCTCATCCACCCAACACTTACTTTCACTCTCGGCCTCCCTGCCTGCCTCCTCCAATAGACAAAAGCAAAAGTGAAAGTAAAGGGCCTACTCTACTTTCTCCACTTCCACATACAATCTCACTTTCTCTCTCTCTTTCTTACTCTCTCACTCTTTCAAATACTGGGCAGAGACAAATTTTTGAGTGAGCGAGAGCGTACTATATATACACCCACGAAAGAAAGAAAGAATAAAGAAAGCAGCCACTTTCTCCTCTAAAAAATTCTTCTTTCTATTCTGTTATGTATCAGCTTTCTCCAAACCTAGAAGAACAAAATAAAGAGTGACGGACGCAGCAGCAACTCTTTTTTTAAAAACTTGGTTAGCTATAGCTTTTTTCTCCTTTTCCTCCTCTTCTTCCTCCTCCTCCTCTTGAAAAAGAAGAATAAATTGCGACACACTTTGTTATTTGTTCATCACACAGAGTTACTATTTGGTTTTGGAGACAAGATTGATATAGAGGAAGAGGAAAAGAGAAAGAAAGATGAAAAAGATCTGAAGAAGAAGAAGTAGATGACGACAAAGTAAAGTAGATGACGGACGGATAAAAGCTTTCTCCTCTTCGTGTAATATAACCAACAAACCAACCACAATCAAAAATGTGTGTGTATATCAACACAAACTTTCTCCAGGAGGATGGGAGGAGGAGGAGGAGGTGGAGGAGAAAGCAAAGGTAAAAAATGAAAGGTAGATAGATCCAACATACGTAGACTTTGACACACCGTGGGGGAAAGTAATTTCAAACTGTCTCTCTGCACCACAGACTGGACGAAGCTTAAGTCAACTTTCTTCTTCGTCAAAGTTATTTGCTTGTCACGCTTTATTTTTGAAATATCCATCCACCCATCCACCCTGTTATGTATTCATCCATCTCAATTTTAGTCTAGACGAACATATACATACATATGCAGACACCACCACACCACCACCACTTTCTCCATGCAATATACCTTCATACAACAATGTGTTAGTACTTATACCCTCAGGCAGAAGCAAAGCAACAAACTTATCAGTTTCAAAATGTTGTAAAAAACATAACTATCAAGTTTACCTATATGTCGTTGTGTGACAATTTTACTTTTCAATCCTGTCCAGAATCTCCAACCATCATAATTCTCTACATTTTCATTAAAAACTGAGGCCCTAATTGTGGGTGACACACAATAATAAGTAAAGTAAGGGGAACATAGCAACTCATCCTTCTCCTTCGTATGCAAGATGCCTTTTATGTACGTATGCGTACGTATTCCCTTTTAATTTCTTCTCCAAGGTTTCACATGCCGACGAAGAAGACAGGACAAGACAAGACACCAGTTAGTGTTTGCGTCCTCTTCTTCCTTAGTTGTTAGTTAGTGGCACCCATTTTGACACATCAAAGTACTCTCTCTAGTCACATCACCACTACCACCATTACCACCACCATTGGTGTAGTCTCTCTCTCTCTCTCCTGTGACAATCTAAATTGTTATTGATTCCTACACTTCTATTCTCTGTCGCCATTCACCTCCTAGCAGGCTAAAGCACTTAGTCGTGGCGAAAGTCGGCGGGGAAAGCAATCCATCGAGCAGTAGCAGTGAACCGCAGCTAGCCAACCTATACTCTTATTTCCATGAGTCAGTTCAATATAGAGAGAAAGAGAGACCAATTACACCTGGGCTTATTGATGAGTGACATTAACGCCCGTCTGCCACGATCAACAGAAGAGAGAGAGAGAGAGAGAGAGAGAGGACAGAATAAAAGGTGAGGTGAGATTGTGACGATGATGATGATGATGATGATGACGATGGTGACGCAATCAAAAGAGAAAAGGCCACAAAAATGTCGCTTTCAGTTTCTTTATATTTGATTCGTGTCAATTATTATCATCTTCTTTTCTTCTCTCTCTCTCTCACATACACACACGCTTTCCTGCTAGATTGAATTAAGAAAGAGAAGGACAAGGAATGAAATGAAGAAGGAAAGTACGGAGTAAGTTAAGTTAAGTTAAGATGGATGCATGTTCCTCTGTCTGGTATCACTCTTATATACCCACCTGGATGGATGGATGTGGTGGAGTAGTAAACTGGGCTAATTCCCTTAAATCTGGACATTGGAC
The DNA here is from genome assembly GCA_034695645.1 of Folsomia fimetaria. Lineage (NCBI taxonomy): Eukaryota > Metazoa > Arthropoda > Collembola > Entomobryomorpha > Isotomidae > Folsomia > Folsomia fimetaria. Next base: position 29,160 of record JAQFZJ010000176.1, on the reverse strand, counting down.
AGGGCAATTAATGGAGAAATCAGTCCTCCAAGCGGAACAAATTATTTCTTTCTACCTCCACATACACACAGGAGAAAGCAGAGCAGCGTCAGAAAACGACTTTCTCCTTCTTCTTCCCTCCTTTATACGCTTCACCTTCAATATAATACATTTCTTTTTTATTATTATTTTACCTTTTCTTCCTTTCTTCCCTCATATCTAGGACCCGCAACTATTACGACCAATTTTCACCCTCTCGTGCATAAGTTAGATACATATGTATGGCCAATTTCACCTCTTTTTCTTATGGGACGGTGGATAACAATAAAAAAGTAATGATCACCTTCCCTCTCTCTTTCTCTTTCCGACATAGATAGAATAAGTAAGTAAGTAAGTATCCATAACATTATTAGATTAGATTGGATTAGATATCCGGATCAAGAATCTATTACATACATACATTTTCTGTATACAATTTTCTGAATGTATATAAGAACCGGGATCATGTATCCCTGCGATGATGATGCTTCTTATTCCGTTTATTTCCACCTCAATGGTGACACTACTACCACCACCACCACCGTCTCTCTTTTCCTTCCGCTCGACCAAATATCTAACAAAGGAACACTTAGGTGGTGGTCTGGTCTGGTCTAGTGATATTGTTTGCTTTCACCCACCACCAATCAATTTGTGCAGGTCACAAGGTTAATTCTCTGCACAGACGAACCCTCCTCATCCTCCCATTCAACTTGACATTTCTCTCCATTGAGCTGAACTGAATTGAATTATTCTCCTTTTGCAGGATAAGAAGACCAGTAGTAATAGAGAGAGAGAGAGAGAGAGAGAGAGAGAGAAAGTGCAGTGTGTCCGAAATTATGTCCTTAATTCTCATTGATTTTATTTTATTTCAACTAAACTAACTAAACCCCAATATTTCCAGCCTAGCTAATCCAGTGGATATGCACATATCTTCTAAATACTATATCCTCGCTTAAATAAATGAAATGGAATAGAATAAAATAAAATAAAAGTGCCTCATTGCCCAAGTTAAGCTAAAAGTTGCTTTCTCCTTCTTCTGGACAATTCATTAAGTTGCGTTGTGTTGTGTGTAGCACTTGGTTGCACCCGTTTCAACCAATCCCCCTCTCTCTCTCTCTCTCTCTCTGCTGCCTTAATATCTTCTTTCTCTCTCTGCATAATAACTCTTCATTGGATTAGTGTAAACAACAACGGTAACAACATAACCAAGTCCTTCCTTTCTCTACTAAGCTGTGTCTCTTTCACTAACTACAACAAACCAATATTGAGACACACACACGCCAGCTATGACACAGAATAGCCTTGAGCGCTAAACTAACAGCAGTATAGCAGTCATTTTATTGTACCAAAATCCCACCACCACCACCAAGACGACCACTATGATCAGAAATGTATGTAGCAGTGTGGCCCATGTCATGTCCATGTCATGTCGTCTCCCACCCAAAACCAAGACCCTCCCATCGAACCAACTCATCCATCTCCACCCTCCCACCCACAGAGAGAGATCGACATGGTGCAATTCAAATTAAAATAAACGCCATATCCAGACCCACACCACCCTCATATATATGTACATACAGATACATAGATATCATCAAATGAGTCAGTAGCAGCAGTTGCAGTTACATACACTTTCACATTTAAATTTATTTCAACATTCTCATCCATTCTCTCCTTCTAAACCAGACCAGACAAGAGATTTCATATTTATCGCATTGTGCCCCATTTTGGAGAAAGTAAAAAAGAAAAGGAGAATTCCTCCGTATTTCCTTTCACATAAAACCATAAAATAAGCCTAATATTGCATGACGGCTGATAATTACTCCCCATTTACACAATAGTTGGGCAGACTGGACTGGACGGACACGACAGAAAAAAGAGTGAAAGATGGGAAAGTGAGATAAGGATCGAGTCGCAATGTCGTGGTAGCATAACCACCAACACCACTACTAGATACTCGTGTCGTATACATTATTATTATTATGTGATGATGTGTATGTGATGACATTTTAGCTTTCTTTCTTCCTCTCTCTCTCTCCTTTCTCTCTTGGTGAAGGGCAACTCGTGCGAAAAATGGTGTCATCAAGCTCAAATTCTTCCTTCTCCAATAATAACGGCATAACACGACACATAATACAATATTAATGGTTGTTGCATTGCATGCTATGTATGCCAGACTAGACCACGAGGAAGGAGACCCCTCTGTGTCGTGTTTTACATATCTCAAATCTTTTGCTCCTCTATTCTATATCATCATCATTTTGTTGTTTTGTTGAATAATAGCAACAATAACAAACATCATACGTAATACTTAACTAACTCTACTTTACTTAACTTATAGAAATGTGCATATTTTACTTACCATGCAATGAAGGACAGGTAGTTGGTGGAAAACTACCACACAGCCAGGAGGAGAGGTTATTATTAGGGTGTCGCTTATTTCCTCCTTCACTTTCCTTGTATGGGTGGGTGTGGTTGAGTTGTTTGTTACAGTTTTAGGGTGAGAGTGGTCTCGATAAGCAGATATCTTAATATTAATAATTATTAATTTCCTGTCGTCGTTGTCGTTGTTGTTGCTGTCGCTGCCTCCAAACCACTTCTACTTCGTCTACCACTACATAGTAGTAAATCTTCGTCTTGGTCCATCATTTCTTTGGCGATATTTAAGTTGTGGAGTAAAGGAGGAGGAGGAAATTATTTTGTTTAAATTTTGCCTCACTTTTTCCAGAATATTTATTGAAAAGAGAAAAAGTCTTAAATTGTCCCATGGACCACCCCCACTTTCACTCTGCCATATCTGCCAGCAAAATAAGTCAGATTGTATAGTTTATTCAGTAGGAGGAATTAGATTTCTTCATAATTTATTATTATTCGTCCCCGTTATTTGATTATAATAGATTATATGGTGAAGTATCTGTTGTATCTCCCGTGTGTGCGTGTAATTAATTATCTGTCAATTATCAGAAAGAAGATGAGAATCAAAAGTCAACAAAATTATTATCATATATATCTTATGACACTTATTGATATTATTTATTATTTCAACTCCTGTTGGAATGAAAATGAGTCAAATCACTCTCCAATCAAATTATAAAAAAATACGAAGGAAAGTAGAAAGAAAAACGGTGTGGATCAGAAAAAGAGATAATAATATTAATCATGCATGAGAAGAAGAAGAAGCAGAAGAGAAATCGAATCGAGTGAGGATTATACAGAACAGAAATCTTGTACTTTCTCTCTTCACTTCTTGACTTGACTTCTTGACTTTCTAAATTTTAACCTTGTTCTTCTCATCCAAGAATTGAATTGAAAGGAGAAAGTCGTCCTGCTTTCTCCAACCTAATAAAACCTCTTGGGTATTGAGGACGAGTAAATTCTTGCTTTTGCTTTCCTTCCTTCCAAAGTATTGCTAATGGCATTGTTTTCTCCAACTGGGAATAAATAAACCAACCTTGCCTACTTTCTTCCTGTCTTTCTAGGAAATGTGTATCCATACAAAATCAAATCTCTCTGATTGAGCAAACTACTACGAGAAGAATATTAATTGCAACACAATTCAAACTGACAAGGAGACAATAGAGGGAAAAAAGAATGAAAAAATGAAGAAATTGTATTTCTTTCTTTTCTCCTTACTTATTTCTTTTTCCCCTCAAAAAAGAAGGAAAAGGAGAAAGAAAGCAAGCAAAACCTATGTTTTCTACTTTAACTCACTCACTTAGATACTTACTCAATAGCAGTAGAGTACAGGAATGGAATGGATTGGAATGATTATTCACTTTTAAGTTAAGTAAAGAGTTTGAAAGAAAGACGGGTGTAGTGTAATGTGGTGGTGTGGTGTGATGTGTACTATTATAATAATGTATTGTATTGTATGTAGTTTTAGAGTAGAGTAAGAGTTAAAGTGAAGTGAAGATGATCCTTTCAATGTCAGATTGAGACTGAGGTGGAAAACCCAAACCGTCCTCTACTTTATTTAACACAAGAGAAACGAACGATGAACGGGCTGCGCAGGAAGTAATGGTCTCATATTCCTCATCCATCCATACATTCATCCATACCTTTCTTTTTTACTTTCTTTTTTACACTGTAGAGAATTAAGAGACCGATCAAGCCACCATACCACACGGCCAAAGACCCGGGTTCTTGTAGGTAGTAGAATGGTAAGATACTGACCGGGTGAGTTATCAATTGTACACACTAATTCCTAAAATTTAGGAGAGCTCATCACCTTGACCGCAACATACGTACATGGGTAGATATTGTGTACGTATGTATTCACCTGGTTTCAATTTACCCCGTCATTATTTATTATGGTGAAAATAATAATGTCGCTTACTTTCTTCTTCCTCTTTCTTTCTCCCAACAAAAATTACTTTGTCCAACAACACTGCTTCGTCTTAAAACGAAACTACAAGGGATAATGATAAATGAAATGAATATGCAAAGAAAATAAAGCTTACAACAAGCTTAACTTGTCCAACTTTCTCTAGTAGCTTAGCGTACCTAGTCTACCTGCCTGTAAAGATTTTAGTGTATAATATTAACCCACATTCCTAATATTATACTGTAACCACACATACACACACATACACAATAAACTTGTATTACATTCAGTTACACATTTCCACCCATTCCTTTGTTGATGATGATGATGATTCCTTTCTCCCAACAACAACAAAAGCTAACCAAAAAAGGGAAACGTTTCTTATATACGTATGTACACATAGTTTAAGACAGACTGCGACACAAGAAGAATTCCACTCCCATCCATCCATCCAGTGATGGTAGTGGTTGTTGTAACAAATAAAGAAAGAAAATGGAATGTAAGAAATGCTAACACGGCAGCAGCAGTGGTGGTGGTGGTGGTTTTGGTGGCATAAAATAAAATAAAAATAAAGTTATATGGCTTCTTTCTCTCTCACTTTCTTCCTCTATCCATCAACCTGTCTAGTATTTATTTGTATTATATATTTCTGCCCACATCCAACAAAACTTAAAGTTACATGTGTACGTGTACATGCATCAAAAAGCGAAATCATAAACTGAAGAGGAAAAGGTAAGGAAAAAGATGAAAGGAAAAAATCTGAAGAATTCTGACATTCTCGCATAAATCTATATAAAAGAGTCATTTGGATTGTTTATTAATTGAATAATAATAAGAATTATATAATGATGATGTCTTTATGATTAAACTAATCTTAATTTTCAATTAATCTTCTTCTTCTTGTTCATATACTCAAGTAAATAAAAGCTAAGGGAAAATACGCATGCCCTCTATTCCATCACTTTCCTATGATTCTAAGCCCTTGTCACACGGAATTAGCAAACTCTACAACAATATAATATTATCCTATTTACCAAAACCAAAGTTTCACCTTGCTTCACGCGAATACATAATAAAACACGGGATAGATGGATGGAGAAGGTATAGTGAGTGAGTGTAGTATGACAAACAACAACTTATTAATCGGCTTACATAATTTCACTTTCTCTCTCTCGCAACAATTGAATCAAAGTGCTTTCACCACAGTTGACATAAACAATTAGCCTGCTTGCCCATTTACATATAGCCTCATGCTTCCCTGCTTGCAATGCTTGCTACATTTACATTTTAAGCATCAGGAGCAGCAGCCCGACAAAATCTATCCCAGAAGTGTGATTCGTGAAGCCTGAGTGAACTGACTACTCAATTCCACTTTCACTTCCACTTTCTCCCAATCCTGTGTCAGTTCAGTTCAGTTCAGTTTGTCAATCAGGGACATCCGAGGGAATTTGGTGGAGGGACACATGCACAATGAATTATAAAGCGTTCTTCTCTCTCCCATTCCATTGTTATCTATCTATCCATCACGGGTGAAAGTCTAACCAATTCTCCAACCATTCATCCATCCTTCCTTCCTTATTTCCATGCATCTGATCTGACTCTGACAGATGATGATAAACCTTTCATGCACTGACTGACTCAAAAAAGAAAGAAAGGGTTGACTTCTTAAGTCACCTTTTTTGTATAAAGTGTTTTTTAAAGGTAAGCTGAAAGGTAAATAGAAAATATTTGAGTGAGGTGTAATAATCTCAATTAAAGGTAAACTATACGCAAACAAGCAAGCAAGAAAGCCGTCCATTTATTATTTATTTACTTCTCTCTCTTTCTCTGCCTCTCTCAATTTGATTCCATTTCTCCAATTAATGCAAATTATTATTATTATCCAGCTCTTAATTTCCCCTTCCTTTTCCATTGCTACACTTATATCCATCCATCCATCCATCCACTATTCTGTATATTTGGATGGATATTATAGATTCCTTCGTATTTCACTGCATTGCATTGTGTTCCTTCTTGTTACTAAACTTGTGTGTTGTGTGTATTATTCACTTAATGAGTGAATTGAGTATAAGTGGTCAGGTGGATTGGATTGGACTGTGGACGAGTTATGTTGTAGAGAAGAAAATAAACTTGTAATAATGACGACGACGATTGAATTGAATACATATTTCGGTTGTCCTTCTAACTCTAACTAACCAACTTTACTTTCTCTCTTGAGACTAATATCCAAATTTCCATTATAACTACATATATTAATTATCCTCATCTGTATCCATCCATCTACCCACCTTATATAAATATATGCATACTCTTCTCTCCCTTAATAATAAATAAATACATTTACCTAGATACTGTACTGTGCTGTACTGTGCTGTACACACAATCATATCTATCCAATGTATACCTAAAATACGTGTAGTCAATGAAATTCACAATTATTCATAGTAAATGAACATCTATCCATCCATCCACTGCTCCTTTCCTTTCCTTTTCTCTCTCAATCCAATCCAACCTAACCAACTAACTAACAAACCAATCTAAATCAACTTATATTATCGAAAATCAATAGATTCCTGGACTCTGGGAAAGCAGAAGAAGAGACAAGACAAGAAACAAGACACATTCATCCATCCATGTATACATACATATTATTAGTATGTACATGCTTATCCATATCCAAACAAACCAAAGCAACTCTGCATCTATTATATTTCAGCCTTCTTCTTCCTTTCTCTAATTGCACACAAACAAACAAAACAAACTCTACCAAATTATTAAACTAAAGTAAAACTACTACAGCACGATGTATATATGCATTACATTGCTTACTATTATTATTATTATTATTATCTAGAGTGGTTGGTATATGATACCAATAATGTTGTGTGTTGTATTATTATTATTATTATTATTGTGCAATCAATAAGTCAAGTCAACCCCTCGATACTCACCCGTGGTCGTGCGTGGCCTCTTATTTTGCAGTCAAATAATAATGATACGGATTAAGTCACATAATACGGCATCATTGTACATGTAATAAATATCATGCACTGGATCGGATCGGATTTGAATCATATTTTTTCTACTAACTTATTTTTATTCCCACGATTCGATTGATTTGATTGCCTATCGAGTATTCTGCATGACGGATGGATAATACAATGATATGTACAATAATAGTAATATTATGCCTATCCTGAACTAACTGGATTCTATTTTATGCTATGCTATGGAGATACATATATAAACTTATTAATAAAGAAATACTATTATTATTATGCGAGTGAATGACGTGCGTGTGTTTATTATTATAGTTTGGAAATAGAGAGCATAGTTATTAACCCATTCCAATTATAGGATAAGGTTCATATTATGCATAGTATTATATGCAATGTATGCTATTTAAATTAGTTGTTGTAGTAGAGTAGACTGAAAAAGAATATGCATGACGATCCTATTAATGATTATGCATAGTAGTTAATTTGATTCTCATCTCTTTGTCTATCGCTTATGTGAGGATATTATACAATGTATTAAATATCTGTATTATCCATCCATCTAGCAGATTATACCTTATATCTTTATGAAGTTAAAGAGATGATGATGATGTTATGTCGCTTGACCATGATTATAGGTTCAATCTTCTCCAGTCAAGTCACCAGTCCAGGGACATTATTCTTTCAATACTGACTGAAGCTTCATCATTTTATACAACTTAAAAATATCACATTTCTTAGCAATTGTTTAAATTTACCCTGCCAATTTGTGCCCTGCAATACAACCACCAACAATATACATATCTAGTATGGCAATGTATCTGGAAAGTCCGGGATTAAAAGAGGTAAGGAGAACGAACATAAATAAATAAACTAAGAAGTCCAACCTGCATTATCTTCAATCAATTTACGTACTTATTTATCTAAACTTGTTTAATTCGTTTTTTAGGTCGTGATTTCCTTTTTCCCAAACTCGTCCACGTCCGCCTACTCCAGGACAGGGCACAATATTATACGCAGCCAACCACCCATCCACACCCACACCACCCACCAAAACCAAACAAAGAAAAGAGGAGGTGAAGGGAATTCTGCTTCCTATAATTCTGCCTTAAATTGGGGAGTCATCATGGCCATAATTGTGCTGTTGGGGACGGTCTACTTCCATTTTATATCTCGAATGCATCGCCGTCAAGTCGTATTTTGCTTGGACGACGACACAGAAACTCTTTTAGAATCAATTGATCTACTTAATTAATTAGTATTATTAATATTTAACCTTCCACAAGAGATTCATACTATTTTTTACATTTTACTAGATCTATGCTTAATTATTTAGTGAGTCAGAATGATAATGAAGGACAATGTGCATACATAGTTTTATATCATATGGGTTGCAAAATACCATTTTTATTATATAAATTTTATTTAATCTCGTATATTTATATATTTTTATTACAATTATTATATACTCTTCTCCCTCTCTTCCTTTTCCGTGATATATGTATAACTTTAGCAGGAAAAGAGGAAGATAATTTAGAAATGAGCTAGCTATATATTTACAAAATAGAAGATTATACTTTCATTAGTCATGTATGTATTTTTTAATTTCAAATTTTAATCTTCATGGAACAAAGAGACAGCAGCCATGACGCCGATCCCTAGCAGAATTCCGGCAAACTGTTTAGCCCCCTCTTTGATATCTGCTTCCTTTACCAAATCTGGGAGTAAATTGGTCAACGCGATATTTATAAAGCAACCAGAGGTAAATGGAAGTATCCACCAAGTCAGATTTCCTATATATTAAAGTCAATAATTAATAAATATTCAGAAATTTCTCAATAATAATCAATAATTCTTCATCTCCTTGATTTAATTACCCATATTATTTGACTCCAAAGAATTCACACTCAGCGTAAAAATTGCACCCAGCAGACCCACAGTAGCCGTGTAAAGTTGAGCTTTGGCCGCACTCCATGGATTAAATCCAGCGCGGAGAAGAATTGCAAAGTCTGCAATTTCATGAGGAATTTCGTGCAATAGGATGGCCGCTGTGGTGAGGATGCCAATGCGGAAGGATATCACGAAACTCCCTGCAACTGCGAGACCGTGGGTGAAGTTGTCGAAACCGTTGGCGACCAGGTTTAGATAACCCGCGATCTGGTGGTGGTAAAAGGTAAAATTAATTAAATACATAAATATAAAATACTATATTTTAAATAGCTTTTTGTATATATATATACACACACTTACATGTTTATTATTATTATTATGAGATGAATTAGTGTCCTTCTTCTTCTTTTGTTGCTCGTTTGAGGAATGCTTTATCTTCTTTTCTACGTTGTTATTTGAGGAATCGGATATGCTTATTTCAGTCTCAAAATTCTCTTCGTCGTCTTCTTCGTCTTCATCATCATCATCACCATCTCCAGTTTTTGCAAAGGCGACTAGTTTCTCGCAAATTACAAAGCTAATGATACCAATTAGCACCCAGAAGCCGAGAAGTATTAACGTCTTGTGTTTACTAGAACCGGATTCTAAAACAAAAAAGATAAAAGTTGACATATTATATTATTATTTTAGAAAGAATAAAGTATTCATTTCAGGAAAGTGTAATAATGAATATACGCACCTCTTGCATTACTCCACGCTTCCGGTAACAAATGGAGGAAAACGTCTCCCAGTAAACTACCCACGGCAAAGTTTAGCAGTCTTTTCAGCTGACGAGGATTTAAGCCTGAAATTCATAAAAAAATATACATTTTTACTATATTTGTGTTAGAATCCTTTAAATCATCATAGCCTGGACAAAAAATGGACAGGACTGACAACCAAAAGTTCACCGTCCTTAACTTCAGTTTTTGTGGCATTACTTCTCCAAAAAAACATAACCGGTTTCTTGCCAATATTAAAGCAGCATTATTTCAGATCAATTAATCATCCACCAAATCTCTGTATGCCTGCCTCTGCATCTACAACATGAATCAAGTTCGATGCACCAAAGAAATTAGAATGAAATACAATACTACATCATATGTACATATATCTATTACACGTTAAATCCAAATCGTACTTAGTCCCCAAATTCGCGAATTTGCATGAAACCCATGCATATGTACAAAGATAAACCTGCACTTCACGAATCAGACCATGCAGTGCAGTTTAGGAGTATATGTCTCTACGCATATTTGGAATGGAATTTTTGGACATTTTAGCATGCTTATAGCTCGTAAATGAAGAACAATATCATCATGTCGTCATCCTATACAGAATACCGATAGTTTCCTCCCGCATCCCATCATGTAGACAAGAAGACTTTTAGCATGCCATAAATAAGCTGTCCTATCCTGTCCCCTTGCCTTGCATACATTCTATTATGTTCCCTTCTTCTTCTTCTCACTCTCATGCATATCCGTCTTCTTCTGCTCTGGAAAGATAAAGCCTGAGGACAAAATAAGTAAACTAAAGTAAAGTATTCTGTAAAGTGAAATTGAGGAACGTAATTGGTTCCAGTATGTATGTATCCATCTCCATCCAACCATCATCTTTCTCCTCCTCCTCCTTTTCCACCCCCTCTTCTTTACTTGACAACAACCAGAATTTCATCAAACTCTAAACCAAACTCCTTCCAGACCTGCTTTCTCCAAACTTGAATAAATAAATAAATAAGTTGAAAGTTCATGATCAACTCAACTCCATCGAAATACGCCCACACTTATAGAAAAAAGAGACGATATTGGTTTCCCACCATGTAATGTAACCTTTGCCTAACCTAACATAACCTTATTTATTCCTTATTCTTTGTTACATAATTTTTATCACATGGTTAGTTCGAACACGTGGTGAGGTTCTGTTGCAAGTTGCAAATTTAATTTATCTAACAAGTCAAGAGGGAGAGATGGCAGATTGCGGCTAATTGTAAAATGTACATATCTGCTTGACATTTATTTTTTGACAATGCAACAATGTATGGATGGATAAAAAAAACTGGGTATACACACATACATATCATGTTGAATATTATGTTTCAATAATTGTCCAATCATCATCATCATCATCATCATCAACCACAAATCGTTAGCACTTCACTATTTGTCCGCCCGGAATTGCGGATTATCTCAACAACCCTGAAACCTACTATATAAGTATTTACCTGATAATGAATCAATGTATAAAAATAGGGACAAACAATTCAATGCATGCTTCAAGAAAATCATTCATCATTCATTTCTTTCCATCAAAAAATAAATAGGAAGGAATTATTATAAACGGTACTTTACAGGTGAGAAGAATGAATGAATGAATGGTAATGATGGTGATGGTGACAGAAGGCTAAGTTAGATAGAACAATTTATGTGTCCCGTTAAAAAAAGATTTCATCTTTTGATTTTGTATATCTTTACAGATGCTTATGATGTGTTAGCTCAATTCAATTCAACTGCATTCAAAATTGCCTCAGGATATTATCATCCATCCTTCGTTCATCTTCTTCTATTTTTGGATAGATTCTTAATGCCTTTTTGTCTCCTTCTTATAAGTTGGTCAGTGGAGAAGTGGGCTACAGATTTCTCACATTGCATCCTTTCAGAAGAATGACTATGCTATTTCAATTCGCATTTGCATTGATTCTCTTTTTTGCCGTGTCCCCCAGCCAGCCGTGATGATGAAGAGTAATGACTTCTTCTCTATTTTCCTATACATATACCAACCTGCCAATCCTGATTTAATTCTCACACTTACTCGTTAATTGAAAAAAAGAACCAAAATAGACCTACAACAACTTTCCTTCTCATTTTCTTGCTCTTTTTTCTTCACAACCTGTTGATTCTTTCCATTATTCCGTGAAATGAAAGTAAATCTTGTTGGTAGAAATATAAAAAGGAAATTATAGAAGTTATATTTTTTATATCAAATATAATATTATGTATATAGATTTCGCATTCATGAAATTACATGTGACGATGATGATCTCATCTCATATGTCCATTTCCATTACATAAATTCGCACAACTTTGTACCGTGCAAGTTTGCAAAAACATCAATCTCACTCACTCACGCACTTACAACACTACATCAACCTCACTTCACACCAACCATATTCCCAGAGGTAAGAAACTACGAAAATCAGTCATCTCATCATAAAAAAGGATAAGAATTTACCACCCCGTTACAAAATCATGCCGAGAGAAGTTGCGTCTTGTTCTAACGTAACGAACATAACGTCATACAAAATATATATCAAAAATTCCCTTTACAACACTAGAACGAATATAAGAATATTTCATAACAAAATAAACCCCTGTATTTCAAAAATGAATTGAGGCAGGCTTGCAAATTATGCTGCAACCTGTAACTCACTTAAAACTCTATTCTGCTCTGTGTGTATGACATAACACAACAAAAATTGCATGTGCCTTGTAAAAAAGCGCTTCTCATGCAGAACACAACCCTACTAAAACGTAAAAAATGAAGCAGAAGTAGGAAGACAAGATTTTAATACAAAGCTGTGTAACGCAGAATATAAATTTCTCTCTAATCGTCGTTTGAAAAACTCTCTCAAATTAAAGTAGTGGTGGTTTGGTTTGGTTGCATGCATTTGTTTCACTACATTTATTTCATCATTAACATTACAGGTTGTTGGCTCCCTGTAGAAATAATCGTGTATTTAGTTTAGTGGACAAGACCTATATTGTAACATTTTAGTATTTCTAATTCAGTTATCTTAAATCACACTCTTAAAATACAATATTGTTATGTAATAATAAGTAATCACGGAGTGAAGGCAATAAGAATTTATCTGTCTGTTATTTATCACTCATCTGCGTGCTTCCATGAGACAAGTACAAGTTTTTGTCAACTAAGTTGGTATTGCTTATCATTCAACCAGTCAGTCTGACGATGATAAGCATGTGTGTAGGTAGTTGACAACAAGTTATGAACGTATAAAATAAATCAGGAGCAATAAATACGAATGACAAATAATGAATTGGGCTCGACAGACGTGCACTCCACATTTCATGCTTATCATAATAATTAAAATTAATAAGTTAATAATTAACTAAACTAATTTATTATGAAATTTAAAATTTACCTTTACTCGTAATCATGCCCTCTCCACCTTCTGCATCCCCTCCCATGGAAGATTTATTACCCCCCTGAGAAAATAGGAGGAGTGGAAATATTCCGCTGAGTCCAACCAGTAGACAGCCCCCAATGGACATGACCCATTTGGGGTAATCTGCCCCTCCCCCTCCGTCCCCCACTCCTCCCACCACTTTTGCCACCACTTCTCCCACAAGATGATCATACAAGAGGGAGGATGTGTTGGACACATTGTCCAGGAAGGCACTGGGCCAGTAGAAAGTGGAGGAATTGTTGAAATAATCCATACCGGAGGTAGTGGGTGGTGGTGGATTTGAAGTCATTTGAAATATCCTTCCCGTCCCCAAAATTGTATTATTATGTAATAATCACTCCACTCCACCACTGAATTGAACAATTGAACTGAATTCAGCACCACTGAACTGATTGACTCCACTAACTAACTATGTATAAACTCCAACCGATATTGATTGATTGTGTCAATTCTTCAATAATAATAATAAAATTAATTAATTGTTCTCGCGCCCCTTGTCCCACTAGAAATTACGTGTCGCCACAGTTATACACGAAGAATGCGACACAATAAATAATGCGTATTGTTTTAATTATTTGTCCTTATTATTAGTGTGGAACAATAGTATTGTAAATTTTGAAATAATATTTTTTCTACATTTTTAATGTCAATTGGTTCTCTCTCTCTCTCTTTTGTTTTCTCTCTTTTCTATTCATTCCATTCTGGTTTGTGGGTTGCGATTTGCGATATTTAATAGTCACCTTGGAGATTAGAAACTCTTTTATTTCCAGCACCAACTAACAAACTTTCACTGCAGTCTTGTTTTGTAAATTAGAAGAGGTGGTGATTTTCTTCATCCTCCATAATAATAATAATAATAATAATAATAATAATAATACCACCAAAGGTCGTGGTTCTATGTGGTCATGGAAAAATAAAGCGTGGTGGTGGTGGTCACCCCTGTCCTCACGATTGATGGCATCTCTGCACGCGTCTCTTTATTATATATGTATCACTTCTTTCTATTAATTATTAACTAGCTCCCACCACAACTACAGGAAGTATTAATGATGATGATGCTAGTCAACAAATAATAATCAGGGAGATTATTACAAATGTCAAACGACTGATTATTATTCAACTTCTCAACCATGCAAGACATTTCGTGTATTCCAGAGTACCACTACTCACTGCACTAACTCTTCAAGAAAGTGTTATATATTATGCCTCAGCCAAGTGTGATTCGGTCGGTTCTGGTCTGGTGTCAAATTCGAAGTGGTGTGGTGACGATGTGGGAGTATTCTTGTTCCATCCAAGTTTGGAGACAGTTTTTGTATAACAGTATCAATTTCATTCACTTCTCCTCCGAACAACCCGAACTGCTCTTCTGGACAAAAGTGTAACAAGTGGTTTGGTAGTGATGAGATTCTCTCAGTCATGAAATTGAATTGAATTGCATACATACACCCACACACAAACTAACCACAATAATGATTTATCTGTTCTTTTCTGGAGAGAATATAATTGATGATACTGCTACTACCACCGTAATAATGTTCTTCTGAACTATGCTGTTGTTATATTCCGTTGTGTCACCCATCATAATCATGCATTCATAGTATGCATACGGTCCAATTCCAATTCCAATATAAAATAATGCTGACTTGACTTTGGCCCTGATAACGTATGTATTTTTTAACAAGAGGACAACTCTGACCACCATAAAACACTCAAATCTTTGTCTCCTGACTGGAACTGAGATGGATTGACTGCTTCATCCACACTTTTAATTATTAATTTATTATCTTTACTTAACTTTTAGTTTAATAAAATAAATAAATAATATTATGTCTATCATCTATCCCTGTTTGTTTAATTAATCATTAAGTATTATTTATAATTTATTATGACACAAGACATTAATTATAATTATCGTCTTTTTTAACCTATAACTCAGCAAAAATAAGGAAACAAGTTTAGAACTTCTTTTTCATGCAGATTTTTGACTCAACTGATTCGATCAATATCCGTCTCAATCACGTTCTTATTATTGATTCACATATCACAGCACCAACCACACACACAACAGCACTTCTTGCTTTGCTTGTCAATTCTCTCAACTAAACTTAACAAAACTGAGAACTGCATTTTCTTAAAGATTTCTAACCAGCTGCTGTTATTGCCATTATATGTACCACCTCCACTATACGTACCAACACACTAACTAAAACACATAGCTAGTTTCTTGTTTCTTCTTGTTCGTATCTTTTTCTAAAATTATTTTGTGGAAAGCTGCAAAATTGGAGAACCAGTTTGGTTAGTGGAAGCAAGCTACATTATTCAACCAAAAGCTTGTATAAAATGCATCTTATACATATAGCCGCTTATTGACTGCATATTATTTTATTCCTCCACATCTTCCATTCCACCACTGAACTGAAGACTAAACTCTTTGCTGGTTTTGTTTGGTGACTTGTTAACTAAAACTGTGTAACAGCAACTAACACCATAACATACATACAGCTATAAGTTTCTCTCATTCATATTCATGCATGTATTTCATCCAAGTAAAGGCAAGGCAAGTCCTTCTCAAGTCTTAAGCCCCACAAGAAAGAAGAAACCATGCACAAAATAAATATACACACACGCAACACAGCATCAAAATGAGTCAAATATCATCAGTATGGCCCCAAGAAGAAGGTTTCATCTGACGACTAGACTAGACTCTGCTTGACATTTATATCAACACAAGCAAACTAAAAGATTATAACGGAAATTGGTACTTATTGTTCAGTGCATGATCCATTCCATCCAATAATATTAAGTATGTGTGTTGTGTTGTACTTATTCAAGTTAAGATATTTTGTAAAAGTGTGGCTTATTTGGGTAGTTAGTTAGCTCGTTATGTATTTATAATAGAAAATATATAGATATGCAACGTCCGCTCGAGCAAAATCTTTATAAAATGAATGAATGGCAAGAAAAATGCATAACAAGCAACTAACCAAGTAAACATGATTAATAAATTAATTTCTTGGGATTCAAGTTATTCGATTCGTCCAATCCAAGCAACTCGTACAGATATAAATAATAAATCAATCAATAAAGCATACTATGCAGACATATGGAATGATTTAAATGTAATGAAAATAAATAAATAAAAATATTGTTCCACTCAACTCTGAAAATAGAGATAAGTAAAATAAATGCGTATTAATTAATTAAATCAAAAACACGACAAATCATCATATTGCAGCATTCTATTGCATCGCATATGTTTCGATACAAAACACAAGATAAGGTATAATAAAAATACCAAGAAATCATCCATTCTTTGTAAATATGTCAAGAATTTGGAATCATTACATGGGGACGAATTCATCCTCTTATCCTCTTCGATTATATGTATTATTATTCCTCCTCCCTCTCTGCAGTTGCATGCATACTACATGCATTATTTGATGATAGATAAAATCATCCTTTGTTCTTCTTGTTCTTCTCACAACATTCTTGTACAGAATTACATGCACAGACAGATCACAATTTTGCTCACCAAAGTTGAATTCTTTCTTATAAAGAATGAATCGGTTTTTTTAAAGAAGAGAGGAAAAGTGTGTCTCATCATCAGATTCCTGTAAATAATACTGCATGCTTTTACTTTGTAGTGTGTGCATGGTATAAGTATTGTATCAACCCCCCTCATTCCTCTTACTTATCTTACTTTTACACAACTACTATAACCAAACCACTACAACAAGGGGGAAAAGAGCATGTATTGCAAAATCCAATCGAATCCAGCTATTTTTAGCAAAGCAACCTACCGAAATTTCTTGTTCCATCCATGTCACTCTCTCCTGCAATACTAATAGGAATATATATAGGAACAAGTCAATGTATTCCGAACAGTGCAGGAAGGAAGGAAACACTTATGCAGACGCGAATTAAGCTCGTTTCCGATCCCCCCATTTTTGCGGATTGCTACGATACTGTCCCCAAATCAAAGATTATATACACATACTTCTAAATAAACCTCTTCTTCTTAAGCAGCATTATTTCATCAATGGCAGTAAAAACCGTAGTCATACATACATATTTACTTACAGTGTCAGGCAGGACAGGCTACTATGTTCTTTTTTCTTTTGTCCCATACAGTGTATGTACGTTACGAGTTTAGTTTGTCTAGCGTTTTCAACCCGGCCTGGGCAATTACCAGCATCCGCAGCAAGCACGACTACCACCACACCACACCACCACCCTTGGCTGGCATTTGTCCCATCGTCTCACCCATCCATCCATCCATCTATACATAATCTAATCAAATCATCAAGAAGAAATAAAACGGGGTCCATGTTGTTTTCAAAATCCCTACTCTTTTTTAAAGATATTTCTCATATTTTTCCGTGTAGAGGGCTGTACCCTACTTTGCAAATGTAGTGGCTGGTGTTGTTTCAGGTGGGTGTGGTTGGTTGGAGGGATTGGCGTGTCTCTCTTTTGTAGGGTGTGCAGTTGTGGTGGATTGGATTACAATACAAAGTGCCATAAAGAGAAAGACTGCTGCTCGTTTAATTCTTGGGGACGAGTCAATTGTGCAAATAAGAACATAACCACCCATTCTTTCTTTTTTTACTTGATAAATTTTCGCCGTTTTAGTTAGTATCAATCCTCCTCCTCTTCAGCCTCATTGTCATATTATTATTATTAGTATAATTCCCCTATTGTCCCAAATACCATGGAACTCACTGCGGATGTAAGTCAACCACAATTAAGTTAACAAGTCTATAATCCCAATGATTGACGTCCCCAACTGCTAATAATGGAATGCACGTTATGTATGCATAGGTGTGGGGTCAGTTAGCTCAGGTGCAAGAAGCACAAGCCTTATTTGGACAGGGTGACGAGAAGCGGTTTCGCACGGTAAATATATAAAATGAAACAGCACCATTACAAAATTTTAATTTCGCAAATTTAATTTTAATTAAAATTGCAATATTTCAGACGATAGACAAACTCCCGGATAAAGTTCTCCTTACAATATTCACCTATCTTTCTCACCGGGAAGTATGTCGGTTGGCGAGAACATGTAAAAAATGGAGACAAATTGCATACGACACGCGACTCTGGAGTCATGTCTCTCTCCGACCAGAAATCTCCGGGTTGCACGTCACCTCCGTGGAGTTCCTTATGCATCTCATCAGGTTCGTATAGTAGCCCTTAAGGGTCTTAAGGGAGGATGGGTTGATTGGTGGGACGTCTTTAATACTTAATAAATGTGATGAGAATGATGATGCGGTTATCACCATGAATATCTGCTTATCATGATCGTGGAGTAAAAACGTGCAGTGTTGGAGTTAACAACCTTTCATCACCATTCATTATCATCATTGCTTAATTGTCCATTATTTCAAGTGCATTCAAAGTGAGGAGGAAAGATAAAAAGATAAAGCGATCTCCATTAAATGAAATAATTACATAATACTCACACCGCATGTATGAATTCATTACCTGCGATATGTCACGTTTTCAAATTAATACTAATTATACGTCATAGTCAGTTCTTGTGTTGTCCATTTATGTATAGATTTATTTATATATTTTCACAGCCATCGCTTCAGCCAATCCTTGAGATACCTCGAACTCCCCATGGAACTCATTACCCACACCGTTTTGCACGAATTGGCCAGCAAATGTCCCAACTTGACACATGTCCTCCTCGATTTCTCAACGGCGATGCAACTGCACGATTTTAACGATATGCAGGTATGGTCAATGAATCCATAAATTAATTAATTAATGCATTGCTTAAGTAATGACGAAATAAATGATCTTCAGGCCTTTCCCACCAAACTCCGCTACATGTGCATTTGTCTCTCTGAAGTTATCTTTATGGAGGGTTTCATGAGGAAAATCTACAATTTTATAAATGGTGTGGAAATCCTTCACTTAATCGGAACTTATGAAAAGGTTGAAGAAGAGGAAGAAGAAATTTATGAAGTTATCAATATTCACAAATTAAAAGCGGCCACCCCAAATCTACGTGTGGTCAATTTATATGGTATCAATTTTGTGGATGACAGCCATGTCGAAGCTTTTAGCTCAAATTGTATCCAAGTAAGAAGATTCACCTAAAAAGATCCCATCATCGGTTAATTTATAACAAACATTATTTTTCCCCAGTTGGAATGCTTAGCTGTCAATTACTGCGCCAAGGTGACCGGATCCTCTCTCACAACGCTATTCCAACGATGTCGTAAACTAAAGACGTTGCTCATGAATCAGACAAGTAAGTAAATAATTACATAAATGAATTACTTAATTTATCATCATATTTAATTGTGAAATTATTTATAGGTTTGTTAAGTGAACATGTGATGGCCGTCGATTGGGAAAAGTCGCAACTTCAAGAACTCGACATTACAGCGACAGATCTTTCCACAGAATGTCTCACAGATTTGCTAACCCGTATCCCCGCACTAAGATGGCTGTCTGCTGGACAACAGGATGGATTTAATGACGGAGTGCGTTGTACCTCCTTTTGTAAAAAAAATTGAAATCATAATTTGATCCTAATCATTCATTCTTATTTTAGGTGTTACGAGCTTTCAGCGATCGAGGGAATCCTAAACATCTCGTGTCCTTGGATCTCGACGCATTGGACAACTTGTCAGAAGAAGCCTTACTTAAATTCATAACGAAATTTGGGCCGCAACTTAGAGGCATTTGCTTGTCTGGGATGCCACACATTACGGATCAGTTGTGGGGCTCTGTTCTTCCCCTTCTCAAAAATGCCAAGTACATTAATTTTAATAATAATTATTATGATTTAGTTCTTTACTCTATTCGATAATTCATTCATACTTTCTCCTTAAGGATCCTCGTAATGGGGACGATGGACCGATTATCCACTAAAATTCACGTGGATCAACTCATGGACGCTATTGCTCATAACTGCCCAATTTTAGAACGCTTAGAATTACGCTGGGATCCTGAAGCTTTGCGATTTTCGGATAAGGGTCAAAAAGCTATTGATATTATAAGAGTCCGTTGTCTAAAATTGAGCTGCCTTGTACTCACGTAAGCCCAGCTTCCTCCACTCTTATAATTATGGAATTTTAAAACCCTTTCCCTACTTATTCATTTATAGGGATGGACGCTATTATGAAATAGTAAAAGCCAACTTTGACCGCGCCGACAGAAATACGGTGGTCAGAACGACAACCAATTGCCGAGTGTCGACCAGCTATCTTCTCAATTTTTATAAAGAATTGCTCTTCAATTAGTAAAGGATAACAAACCAAGTTGAACTAATTGCTGATTCTCCAAAAAACACATCCTGCCAAAAAGAAGAAGCGTTGTTGATGCCCCGAACTCAAGAAGACATAATACTGTTAAATCTCATCTTCTATCCATCCATCCATCTCCATCCAACCAACCAACCAGCTAGCCATACCACTGCATTTATTACAATTAAGTATTTAATTATAATTATGCTAGCTAATTAATTACGTATTAAAGTAAAATCCCCATCCCACACACGATTACTGCCCCAATTCTAATTACACTATACATACACGAATACAATGCAATACACATTATTGTGTTCTCTTTATACACTTTTAATTGTATCTCAATTATTCTAATTATTATGGTGATATTTATGACCACCACCACCACCGCCCTATACACAACGACTCCCCTTAATTACATCATGCATGGTGTATTTTAAATTCCTGTACAGTAAACATTTTCATGAGGCATTATTATTATTACCACTGAATGCATGAATTTTTGCCTAATGTAGGTTTTAAACTAAATTATGAATATTTATTTGATGATGTCCAATCCACCACTATTTTCCTCTCACCCCCGAAATCTACCATGCAGACAGAGACAATAAAGAACCAGTTATTTGTGATGATATATATAACACCTTCCTGTGCATATATGCATAGCAATCATGATCATTATTTCTATTATACTAAAAATACCCGCATTAAATTACCGTCCTCATTTCCCGGTGGAATATAGACTGAACAAATACCGTCGTTTTAACTTAACCTTTCCCTTATATATGCAGGCTACATTGCATGCAATGCAGTCGGACTTTCTCCCAAGACAAAACTACCAAACCACAGGAACTACCCGGGTTTTATATATATAGCTACAGCTTTTTAGCTGCCGTATTCTGTAGTACAATAATACTAACTCGTACTCATTCCTATATCACCACTATTACTACGACTGCTTGTATTATACATACACACACATCAAAGTATGTCGTTCGTGTGTCCCCTTAAAATAATTTAAGCTAGTTTCGGTCCAAAAAAATTAGTCCGGAAGAAAAAAATCCACATTTTTAATCTAATCTAATCGTTAACAATCCAGAGGAAGTAAACAAATAAATGCGAAAAATACACCGAAATATAAAATCCTTTACTTTTAACATCATCACTCCTACTCATACTCGTACATAATAGACAACATTTTTCTGTGAAAGGTAAATTTTGCTTGTCTTTTATCCTTATTTTAAAATTTAGCGAATCATCCAATCCGTCTTTTCTACTACCCACGACCAGACTTTCAAGGCATAATAATAAGAATGGAATAAAATAATGGCAGAAAATGAGGAAGGGTTGAGATTTAGTGGAGGTGGTGGTGGTGGTGGTGGTGGACAATAATAACGCAAGTAACTGAAGAATGCACGCAAAGGTACAATAACAGAACAGGTACCTCTCTCTGTCAGTTTTATTTTAACAGCAACAACACAGCAGCTGTGGTTTGCACCAACAAAACTAAATGCAAATTTTAATCAAAGACAGATGATGACGTTGTTGTGCACCTTTTAGTTTAAATCGGATAATAATCAACAAAATCAAATCAGGCTACTCCGAATCAGACCATATATTATCGGTGATCGGAAATATTCGCGTTTTTCTTTGTTAAATTCGTTATCTAGTTTTCAAAACAATACAGGTGAATTGGGTGGATATAAAGAAAATATTATTATACAAATAAAAATATTTAATTTTATGATAATTACTACGAACGTTCTTTATTGTTGTATTTAAACTAATTAATTCTTTTTTCCAGGAGGTGGTATGGTGTTTCGTTTATTTACAAAGAACAGAGCTGTGTAAAAATGAAAAAATACTTTTGTGGGCGTTAATTTAAAATACACTACGAAGAAGTGCTAAATAATATACAAGTTGAGGACGTTGTTAACAACAACTTGTTATTACCCTTCAATTGGTCATGTTTCGTCACCTGCCTGTGACAGCATGATACATCCATATCCCCCAAAGAAGGGCACAGTATGACATGACCCTTTGACATCATCAGTGCTACTGCCCACTTCATCCCCTCCAATCAGTGCCAACAAATAAGTGGTGGCGATGGGGTTCATTCAAAAGTTCTTATTTCTATTCAAATCCAAGTATCGGCGCAAACACGGGGGGAAAATAGGGGAAGAAGTTCTTACCATCCTCGCCATCCTTCTCCTCGTTACCAACTTTTTTAGCTTATTTGTAGTGGGAGGGGATAGTGGGGGCCGATGTGTGGTGGGCGGTGGAAACAATGCGTCAACAATCATGGACTGCGTTAATGGCGATTGCATTGTGGAGGTAGGTTGGAATATTTAGTAATTAACTAATTGTTCATTCACAATGTTAATGTTTTTTTATCAATCCTTCAGGAGCTTGGAGGTAACAGAAACACCAAGTGTGTGTGCAGACCGGGGTTTTCAGGCCCTCAATGTCAACACTGTAACGGGAAAGTCAAACTACTAGCATCATCTGCAGGTGGGTGGATAAGTGACGGGTTGGGAAATTATACGGCTAATATGAAGTGCACTTGGCTCCTGGAGTCCTCCCCCACCAACAACACTACTATTCCGTCCCCCATCTTCCTACGAATAGAAGAATTCGCCACCGAATGTGGTTGGGATTGGATGTACATTTATGACGGGGACAGTGTCTATTCCCCTCTCCTCGGTGTATTTAGTGGCATCGTAGTGCAAAATAGTTACCAAGCTTTGCGACTTCCGGAAATCGTGGCGAAATCGGGATACGCCTTGCTCCATTTTTATACTGATGTTGCGTACAACTTGACAGGGTTCAATATCACTTATCGGTAAATATGCATATTTAAACATTGACAGATAATAAGTCTCCTTTTATAACGTTTTATCTTTAACATGTTTCTCCAGAAGCAATTCCTGTCCCAGTAATAACACCTCTTTGGAATGTTCTGGGAATGGTGTCTGTCGTGATGGACGCTGTACCTGCGATGCGGCCTACATAGGAAAATCTTGCAATATTGAGAAATGTCCAAATAATTGCAGTAACAATGGGGTCTGTGACATGGAGAAGCATCGATGCAGATGCAATATTGGATTCAGAGGTACATATATACTATACCACCCTATCTTGCCAAGATAAGATACAAGCATAGTTAGCATTGATAACTGTCTTTCATTCAGGAAATGACTGTAGTCACGAGGAGAAAGAGGGATATTGGGAAGTCGTTTATCCGGACTCGACACCCCCAACCGGGTCAGCGTCACACGCCTCGACCCTTTACAATAGTACACTCTGGATATTTGGCGGCAGTAATTTAGGAGGAGATACCAACGATGTACTTTCAATTGCTAAATTCGACTTCACCTCAAACGCATGGGAGACTATAGTTACAAGTGCGGGGGATGCATCACCCCCCTCATTGTATGGGCATACTTGTGTCCTTTACGAGGTACTTAATCATCATGTCTACCTATCAATTCCACATGTCTAAATTTTATGATAATTCTATAGGGAAAAATCTACTTATACGGAGGCGTACATGGTGGCAAGTTCGGAAACAGAGATATTTCTAAATCAGTCTGGTCGTTTGACTTAACTTTAAGAAAATGGTCGAAAATTGTTGTTCGTCCGGAAAAGTGTCGTCGCAATATGTGCGGTCCGCTCCGCCTTTTTGGGCATACTGCCGTCATAATTAATAACGATAAAGGAAACAAAAGCCGGCATTCTAGGATGGTCGTCATTTCCGGACATTCTCCTCGCTACGGGTACCTTTAATAAAACAATTAGATAATTTGACAATTAATAACTACAATAATTTCTCAACAGATATGTCAACGTGGTGCAGGAATTTCACTTTGGGAGTGGTAATTGGAATATTGTGAGCACAAAGGGGTATCCCTTCAGTGGATCATTTGGCCATTCCTCCAATTGGGATCCAGTCACGCAGAAGATATACGTTTTTGGGGGGTATCAAATTAGTCAAGATTCTACCTCGGCGTACTTATCCAGTTCATTATATTCATATGATCCAAATTCGCACACGTGGTAAGAAACGCTTCCACGAATGAATGCTTATTTTGTTACATTTAAGTTATTGACATTACTCCTATGTCTTTCAGGCACTTACTAGACTCTGCTCCGGAGGGCCGCTTTCTTCACGGATCCACCCTCCATCGCGGTTTATACTTCATTTTTGGCGGAAATGGGCACAACGACACCACGTACAGCCTTGGTTCAAAGTGCTTTACTAATCTTGTCATGGTTTACGACCTAGTGTGCGACTCTTGGTCAACTTTAACCCCACCCGAAAAAACTCTTGCAGCCGACACTTCCCGCTATGGGCATTCCGTGTTTACTTATGAAAACCAAATCTTTTTGTATGGCGGATTTAACGGGATTCTACAAAACGATTTGATCCGATTTCAGCCAACCAGTTGTGGTTTCTTTACGAGTCAAAAGGAATGCATGAACAGTGTAAGACAGAGTGGAGTTAAGTGTAATTGGAACAAGCTGAAAGAAATCTGTGACTCATGGGGCAGTGGGGGAAGTGGGTCCTCCTTATCTTCTGCTTCATCTCCAAATAATATTAACAAAGACAAGGAAAAAGACAAGGAGAAGGATTACATATGTGGCGGGAGTGGTCGGATGGGGTCGAGTAGTAGCAAAAAATTGGAGGACAACTGCCTCTCTTTCTCCTCTTGTGGAAGTTGCCTTAACACAAAATCTGACTGTGTCTGGTGTGGGGGGCATTGTCAGTATGCCAAGTGTAAGGATATCCGACACAAGGTAACTAAACTTAGAATGATCGTGCTATCTTAATGGTTCCCTAACTAACTCTATCGTCCTTTTCAGGCCATTACATCCCTTGATCACTGCAAAGATGAGGATTCACTCTGCAAATACCACCTCCATAATTGTCCTTTATGTTCTACAGAGCTAGGTTGCATTTGGGGAAAGGATGATCGGTGTGTAAAAGATAGTACTTCCTCCTCCTCGCGCAACTCCTCCCCCAGTGAAAGCTCCACCAACTCGCTTCTGGTCGACCGTGAAATCACCCCTTGCGACTCATCCTGCTCCGATTTCGCCACTTGTACCAATTGCACCTCCAATAATTGCATGTGGTGCAACAGTCTAAATACTTGTGTCGATAAGAATGCGTACGTTATCTCATTTCCGTATGGGGAGTGCATGTCATGGTCGCAACTCTCGAGTTCCTGTTATTCAAAAGACGCCTCTTCCCAAATATTCCACTCCTCTCGTGTTTCTATGTGTAGTGAAGTCGCGTCGTGTGAAACGTGTCTCGCCCTTCCATCGTGTGGGTGGTGTGATGATGGCTCTAGCACGGGCAAAGGCCATTGCAACGATGGATCGAGTCGTGGAGCCCTTTTGATTAATGGGACTGGAGCATATCTCAATGGAAGCCTGTGCTCAGATTCGTCGTGGCATTTTACTAGTTGTCCAGGTAGATAAATTTATTGAAACATTTTCAATGAGGATATGACACCATTTGAAAAGAGTTGAATCTTAAGAACCTAATTGCTGAACTTGCACTTGTGTAATTTACAGCCTGCCAATGCAACGGACACGCCACTTGTGATGAAAACTTTAAATGCCAATCCTGTCAGGATTTCACGGAAGGTGATCACTGCGAAAAATGTATCCACGGGTATTATGGCAAAGCAACCAATGGCGGGCATTGTTCCCCCTGCGAGTGTAATGGACAAGCCGATGTCTGTCATACTGAGACGGGACGTTGCTTCTGCACAACAAAAGGCATCACAGGGGAAGATTGCAAGAGATGCGACACACAAAATAATTATAGTGGTGATCCTAACAATAGTTCTTGTTTTTGTAAGTACGCTATATTTATTTATTCATTTGTTGCAAACACTAATTGATTATTGCTTAATAGACGAGCTTCAAATCGATTACCAGTTCACGTTCAACCTCTCCAAAAAGGAGGATCAATACTATACCAAGATAAATTTTAGAAATACTCCAAATAAACAAGATATCGATGCGGATTTCCAAGTTACTTGTTCCATGATGGCGAAAATGAATATTAGTTATATTAAAGGTAAGTAATCCTAACTGCAATTTGTACACCTGATTATAAATTTTGTTTTAAACCATGTTCTTTTTCCTTAATAGTGGGCTACCCGGAGACATTCATCATCCAAAACCACAACTGTACCACGTTTAAGTACCGCTTTTTACGTAATGAGTTTAGCTTCGGAATTCCGGATAATACCACTTTTTTCGTTTATGTGTACGACTTTCATCCACCGCTCTGGATACAGATTTCTTTCTCTCAATCTCCAAAATTAGATCTCCTCCATTTCTTTATTACTTTTTCAACGTGAGAATTTTAAATTAATTACTTGATTGATTTTGAAGAAATATGTTATTTATGTAATCAATTTAATGGATGATCCTTTAGATGCTTTTTGGTCCTCCTCATTCTCGCCGCAGGATTATGGAAAATCAAACAAAGATACGACATGTACCGGCGACGACAACGTTTATTTGTAGAAATGGAACAAATGGCGAGTCGTCCTTTTGCCCAAGTATTCATTGAGTTGGGACTTTCCAACCCGCTCTCAAGATTATCATCGTTACGGAGGAGGAGAAAGGTAATAATAATAAACATTAATAATTAATTAATTCATATTATTATTATTATAACCTCCTCTATTTTCATAATTATTTAGGATGCACCAAGTCCCATTGCACTCGAACCTTGTCAAGGAAATAGGGCTGCTGTGCTCTCTTTATTGATCACGTTACCAACAGGATCACAACAATTTGCTCCGCCCGGGCAGTCTGGTAATTACTCATTAACTATAGCCACTTTCCCCTCCCTCCCTAAAAAAATGCTTACTTATTCTTAATTGTCCTCCTTATCTGTAGGCTTATCTGTCGGATCCACCCTAGTGGCACTGGGAAATCCAAGAAAGGCCAGTTTTGAGCCAACATCGAAGACTGAAGGAAAAAATAAGATTCAAAAATCCTCGCTACCCACGCATCCCTTAAATACTTGCATTTAGTCATCTCCTTTTTTTATTTAAAATAAGTTTTTTACAAAACTTATTGTATTCCATTATAATTTAAGGTCAACGCATTTTGGTGCTCAAACAGACATATTTCGCAAAAATATCTCTTAATATATTTCCGTGTGACTGTGTTTCATGCAATTGGACTACAATCAATTTATTATTACTATTATTCCTTTGACAGTCCATCAAGGTTTATTAATTTATTTTATAATTATGATTTGTGGTGGATTTTGATCGATCTGTCATATTTTAAGTTTTAATTGAACCAAATACCAAAGTTTGTCTCAATCCCATCATCTTTAAATTCTGGTTAAATGACATAAAATAATCAGAGATGGACTTAAATATCTCGCGACTACTTTTATACATTGAGGAAAGCAAGAGCAGCTACAATTAAGGAAATACATACATAGTCAAGTCAATGAAGTGTATGAAATGTTTCAAAATGAATAAAGTACGATAAAAAAATCGTAAATATCATTACGAGCAAAATATAAGGAATCGTATGTATCTTAATTTTAACAGCAGCAGTTAATTCATCCTTTAAAAAGAAAGATGTGATTCTGCTGCTGATGTGATTTTTCAATCAAGGTATGAAATCTCCATCACTCATTCACTCCCGTGTGATGGCTGATTATTTCTGGTGGTTGGTGGGACAGAGAATTTGTAAGCTACTTATTTTTTAATGTGGATACAGATTGTCAAAGTGGTAACATAATGACATTTCCCCATCCAAAGTGTATCCTTAATGTCCTCTTAGATAATTTAGGTAATATTGCTTAAAAGGGATTTATCCTCTTCTTCTTCTGTTTCAGAATAAGAAGAAGCAAAGCAAGCCAAGAACAACAACACAATTAGATTCTCTCTATCCATCCATTCTTCCTCTAAAACAAAGATTAATAAAAGAAGAAGAAGACGCCGTTATTCGTTCTTCCTCATTAATCGATTCTCTCTCGGTGCTGGTGGTGTGGTCTGGTCTGGTCTGATGATGGTATATAATACAGAGAATTTTAATCCGACGGAGATGAAACAGAAGGTGGAGGAGATTGAAGAAGAACTGGACATGTCATCATCTTCATCGTCATCCCCGCAGTAGTGTTTTGTAGTGGAGTGCCCTCTCCACTTCCACTCTACTCTTATTAGGATAGGAAGGAAGAAGAAGAAAGAAAAGATAAAGATAATAATAATTACAGTACAGTAAGGAAAGAAAGGGTAAAGACACTCTGCGGATTAATTAGTTCAAGAAGAAGATGAGATCCGCATCCAATCCAACACTCACTCGGAGTGATGGGCAAAATTTAGCCCACCGCCCACACGAGCCCACCCCACACGAGTCAATTTTCCCACCGCCCACACGAGC